>JAMQGT020002710.1:0-260000 GCA_024447675.2 Pterophyllum scalare | reverse complement strand
TGGAGAACTATTCCTGAAGACTGCTTAAAGAAATTCCAGAAAGCTGCCTCGGAGAGTTGGAAGAATAAAAAAGTGGTCATATTGTACACACTCTTGTTTTTGCCTAATATACAGCATTTCCATTTATACTGGCAACATTTTCATGGCTGCATCCATATCTCGTTTTTTGGGCAAAATCTAAAGAAATGAGGGGTGGCTTGAGACTTTTGCACAGTATTGTATACACATCGTAGTCATAAAAACAACAGTATGCAAAGGCAAGTTCACGAAGCAGCTAGATGATCTGTGACGCTCACTTACAACCATGAGGGAAAAATACCGAAACATTCCACTGAAGTGTTAAACGAACCTCTGACGGTGTCTATGAAAACTGATTATTAATAACTTTTTTAAGCTGCTGTAAAAGACTGCGTTAAATTTTATGTGTGCATTTTATAAACCGGCGATGCTGTTATGAGCACATACAGTATAAACAGAGGTCATGAATGCGACGCCGCTCATTATAAATGAAGAACGCGTGCACACGTTGGGCATCAAAGAGGCAGAATCATCCCTTGCCTTCCTCGTCCTCGCTTTCCTCTTCAGACTCTTCTTCCTCCCCCTCTGCTCCCTTCGCCTCCTCCTCTACCTCCTCCTCATCCTCTGACTCAGACTCTTCCAGCCACTCCTGTGTCTCTGTGGAGAGACAATCATAAATCCAAATGAAACACCTCACGCCCATGACTCCCATCTTATCAGCACTGCTCTCCTGCGTCAGAGGATATTCAGAAGTTACAAATCAGCGCACATACGGATGCTTTAAGGGCTACACACTGAGCTCAGATTTCACTTCAGGCCCATTTTTGGCACTTTTTTTTGGGGGGGGGGTGACCGGCTGACTCACTTGGGTCCATTTCAACCAGAACCTCCCACTGGTCCATCTTGTGCAGGTCCAGACAATAGAAGTCACTCAGGGTGAATTGGCGGTCGCCCACCTCAAACATGCCCCCGTACAGGTAAAGCTTGCCCTGACGCACTGTTGCCATGGCGCTGGACCTTGGGCAAGGCTCGATGAGGGGGGCCGCGGCTGAGCCTGACGGGGGGGGGGTAAAGAAGGTATTAGGAAAACCATGTAAATGTTGAGTCTATTTGTCCACATTCTCTTTTAGTTTATTATGAGTGTGTGTAATCTTGCCATCTTCTTCCTCCTCTTCCTCATCTTCCTCCTCCTCTTCCTCTTGAGGACCAGGAATCACTTCCTTAATGGTCATCACTGTTCCATCCTCAGTGACGATCTCCTTGACGATCTCAGTGGGTCCTTGAGGTGCCGCCTCCTCTTCCTCCCTCTCTGCTTCTTCCCCACCCTTCTTCCCCCTCCGCCGTTTCTTCTTCTCCGTCTTGTTTCCCTGGACAGACACACGCAGAAGAAACCACGAAAAACATTAACAGACATAAACGTTGCTATTATGGATCTTTTTGCCACATCTATTTCATGGAGTTATGCAAAAAAAAAAAAGAATAAAAACGTATATTGGAGCAAGAATTAAAATCTCCAAGTGTCCACTGAAGACAGCTGTTGTACTACAGCGAGTGAAGTGATGACAGTGGTGGAGAGTGCTGGCTAGCATGTCAATTCAGAGTCTTACCACAGCACAGTCAGGTTCCCCTGTCTGTTTTTATACAGCTCAACTTTCCAAGGGAAAGGGCCTTGTTTTATGCACACACAGCAATTATGAATGAGGCCACAGCATTGCCACCCTGGAAGAACCCCTCCCAGCAGCACAGAAAAGTTTCAGTAAACATCACACTGCAGCGTACCCTGAGCACACTGGGGAACCAGCGGTTTTTCACTGTGTCATACGAGTACAGGTCATTGTAGAAGTCGCCCTCCAGCGTCTCTTCCTTCTTCTTCGTCACAAACGCCACCAAACAGCACCGCCCGCCCAGCTGGGCCCACCGCCAAGGAGAAACCAGAACGAGGGGGGGCTTACTGCCAGAAGGATTCACTCTGGACCATGACCACTTCTCTGCAGGACAGAGGGGGAATAAAAAAGAAAATATATCACCAGGACAGCAGCAAGATTATTTAGAGTTGAGTAACAAAATAGTTTTGTGTACCTTGACCATCTTTTCCTCTCTCGCTTCAGGAGAAACATGTCAGAGTGGATGGTCCCTTTCTCAACATCCTTCTTGACCCTCTAGATAAATGCGCACATACTTCAATCAGGCCACACAACAAAAAATAATGACAATATGGTGACGACTTGCAGACGACACACGCACCACTTTGGAGTATCCCCCATAGATGATGACACCCATGCCGTCTGGCGTGGAGGTCATCTGACAGGCAGAGCGTGGGCAGGGGGCGGAGCCTGATGGAGAGAGGCGTGACCAAGAAAAGGTGTCCAGGGAGAAAGAGTAGACGTCATTGTAGTAGATAAAATCCCTGCAGGGTGTTAAGGGAGAGGACAGTGGGTTCTGAGTGGGCTTAGAGACCACATGCAAAAGTAGCACTATACTTAAAAAGCCTTCATATAAAGTATTCAGTATATTAAGCATATTTGCTATAATTGTAGAAGTGAACGGTATATATCCAGTCTTAGATGTATGTCTTCATAAATTAATTTGATTTATTGCATTTCATTGATACTCATGAATAAAACATTATTGATGTTCATTTTAGATCCACTGCTGATATCAATCCACCATCACCACCATGAGACACAAATGTTCATTGCGCCTGTTTACCTGGTGCTCTCATGGAAACCTCCAAACACCAGCAGCTGCCTCTTGCTGAGGACCATCCGGTGTCCGCTGCGGCCAGTCGGACCACCAGGTGCCCTGATTGGGGGGGGGGGACAAAAAAAATACTCTGTATTTACAAATTCAGACTATCACCACTTACTTCCAATTAGTGCATCTATTTATATATACTTGATGTTCTCCCAGGTGTGTGTAGCCAGGTGCAGTACCCAAAGGTCCTTGTAGTGGTAGAACTGTTCCCCATTTGGAGAGGCAAACTCTCCCCCAAACACCCAGAGCTGGCCCCCGCCCTGGGGAACTACTACCGCCTGAGGGGAAAGAAAGGAGGGAGGGAGGAGTGAGACAGGGGGAGGAAGATGGGTGCATAAACAGAGCGAGATAAGAAGGTCTGATGTCCTCAAATTTAATTGGTTCGCTTGCAACAGGCTGTCTGCTGTGATGACATTGCCGATAAGTTTCAACTTTTCCCCGATTTGCGCTTCAGCAGTCTGCCCCCTTGTGGCTGAAATGATGAATCACATCACTGAAAGTACAACTTTCACCAGGTGAAACTGGCCCACCTGGAAGTGTGCGGAAAGACGCGACTAACATTGCAGCCGTAAATTTAACAGTCTTCAAAAACAAAGTGTCTGATGAATCAAACTGAGATGCTTAGTTGTAAATCGTGCACCAAAAGACACTTAAGCGTCCTCTTTTAAGGATGTTGTGTACCTGGTGAGAGCAGCGTGGTGGAGGAGGGTTGGGGATTTCTGATTTAACCCAACTATTCTTCTTGATGTTGTAGAAAAACAGATCGTTGTACAGGTAAGTCTGCAAAAAAAGAAAATAAAGACAAGTTTGTTTGTTTGTCTTGAATCAGCCACAGGAGACTGCACAGGAACTGTAGGAAAGCCACAGGCTCAGGACAGATTTAAGGTTGTGATGCTTGCAAATAATTAGATACCTTTGACTACCTAAAATACCAAACACATTATCAAACTTACACTGTGAGAAAAAGAGTGTTAGCTGCACTGTTTAGCCATCTAATCAGCTGTTCATTCAGACTAAGAAGACATGCATTGAAGGTAACATTTTTTATTGTATCCATTTACCTTCTTTCCATTGAAGAATTCTCCCCCAAACAGGATGAGTTCATCTTTCTCAGGATGTGCAGAGAGCGATGCATTCAGTCTAAAAGGCATGAAGAGACAGATCATCGCTGGACTCTGTTTCCCTTTGACTTTGATCGTTCCCTGACTTTTCCTTTAGTAACTCGATGTGTATTTTTAGTTTAATCTCTTAATTTATACAGGATGTTTCACTGTCTTTTCCAATGATCCTTGAAGTGCTGCTTTTGCACCATCGTAAGGCCAAAATCAAAAACTATTTGTTTTATTGCAGACTACACTGACAGCTAATAACGCGGCCATCAGCCTCAGCTCAGCTCGGTTTTCTGTTTTGTGTAAATAAATTGGTAGGCATGGTAAACTTGATGCCCAGCGGCACTTCCTTTGAGCCACGCAGAAACCTTCGGATGTGTAGAGTGCATCGGCAGGAATGAAAACAATGGGTCAGTGGAAAGAGGCAATGAAAGAGGACCCTCACCGGTGCTACACAGGTGCATATCCCTCATTTTTTCTGAATATTACATGATAACCATCTAATGTAATTTAATCATGTTCTAATCTACAAAATCTTTAAATTTCAGTTTTCAGCTGAACCTAGTGGCTCTGCATCTCTTTGTGGAGTCTTAGTGTTTTATTTTGGTAAAGTTATGTCTGGCCATTCTGTGTCTCTGTGGCTGTTTTTCAGGCCTCTGCACACTTTCTCTTGCCTTATTTTGGTGATTTCTCATGTCATTTGTGTCACGTGGCAACACTTGGTGATGTTTTGCTTCTCTCTTTAGTCACTGTGGCTTTGCAGTTTACTTGTATCTCTTCACACACATTATTTGCCTTATTTTAGGCGTTGTTTGTATTGTTTTGCATCTCTCGGTGATCTTTCTTTCTGTGTCTCCTCGTTGATGTTTTGCAGCCCTATTTTTGCCTCATGGTGATGTTGCTGATGAAAGGTTTTTTATTTATTTCGCAATAAAAGCCTGATTTTAAGTCTTTCACCTGGGTGGTGGAGGCGGACACATCGTCTCTACAACCTGTGTCTTCTTTGCGTCCAGACTCTGAAACTCAGCGATCAGAGCCTCCAGATCCTCCTGGAAGCGGAAAGGGAAGAAGGTGAGGAGCTCATCTTAAAGAGAGTTGAATTATGTTGCAGAAGATTAAATTAATTTGCAAAATTAAAATGTTTGCAGCTGAAGTTGCAGGGCTGTCATGGTAAAGAGCCTTTGATTCAGTGCATTGTTACCTCTTCGCGTTTGGACCTCTTTGAAACCTTTTTCTCCATTTTGGCAGCTGTCTTCTCCGCTCCCTTAACCTTCTTCTCCTTCTTGCCTTTTTTCCCCATGGCTGCTCTGTTTTAGCGGACAGTTAGACGTAAATTCTTCCGTTCATTTGAATGTGCTCGGTGCCACATGGAAACACAAACACGCCGAATCTCGACCCTTTTCCTCTGACAACTGAGAGGTACTTCCGGCAACATACCCGATGTTAGCACGTTGTTGGGACGTAGCAGCGCCCTCTATCGCCAGGGAGGCGTATGTGTATCATTCATTTTAAATAAAGAGCTGCCAGAAAACCTAGAAAAATGATTAAATCTGGCCGACAGTGGCAGGAGTTGAGTTTTTTCTTTTCTACTGCTCCTCTTGAATCCGAGGTTCGACTAACGGACGGACCCTCCCTTCCAGCACCCTGGCACAGACCTTAACTGGGAGGCTGAGGAGTGTGATCCCCGATAGTTGGAGCACAACTATCGGGGATCAGTCTTCAGCAATGTTTAGATGTCAAAATAAAATATGTATGAATACCAGAACTCAAGGTTACCGAAGTGTGCACAGTCACCTGCAAACAACACCAAACCTTTTGCATTGCGGTGACAAATGGTAAACATGTTTGAATGCATTTATCTTTACTTTGTGTGGAATGTCACAGAGAGCAACTAACAGCCAGTTATTTGCCGGTAAAGCCCCTCTGACCGGCCTTGTACTGCAGCAGCAGCGACCCAACCGGTTTACTATAGTTTTAAATGTGATACTGGTTAATTTAATATCAATCAAAGCTGTAGGATAGAACAGGAAGTAAATTTGGGGGTGATTTATTTAACAAATATGGACATGTAAAAACAGAAAGCCACTTTTCTCTTGTCTCATTAACTTTATTTTTCATTAAAAGACCAAAATAAAATTAGAATTTCTGTTTTTAGTAGAAATATAATGTTTTAGTGGAGAAACAAAAGAAAAAAATACGCACAATGGAGATCCAGCAAACTGTGAAAGGCACTTTGAAAATTGGAAAACGCTACAAATTGTAATCAGAAGGGGGCAGCTGCCTGTTTCTTTGCTCCCGTGTATACCTTCCTCTCCTTTGAGCTCTTTTGAACGGCTGATTAAATGGAAGTTTTATCTTTCATCTCCATCCCTTCTAATAATTTCCTGTCTGTTCACAGTGATTAAAAATGGATGGTTAAAAGTGACATATTTGTTTGACAAGGCCACTTTCTGCTGCTGCTATCAGCACTTGTCAACCATCTGTCGGCATATAGTGATATTCATTTTCCTTCCCAGCATCTCACACACACACACACACACACTACTATCAGCTGACTACAAACACACACAGCACATGACTTCTCTGCCCACCACTCTCTCCTGTCTGGAGCCTGGGTGCGTTGTGAGCAAAATATGCCGCTGACAGGCATGTTGGATACAATCTAGCTTGTGTGCCTTTGCTGCACATAGTAAAAAGACAGAGAGCAGTCTGTTCAGAGGGAAAGGTTAGCAGATAACCTGAGGGACCACATCTTAATCGTCTCCCCCTCAGGACACCGCGGGAGAGCATCACACATTTTATCGCACATTCTCCAACAAACTAGTTCGCATAGTTTCGAGATGTTTTTGTCACACTCCAGAGAAATACGCCCGTTCCTGGGAGCGAGACGCCCCTGAAACATTTCACAGGAATCATGTGAGAATCCATGAGACTGTAAGCAGGATGCACTTCTGTGCCCCGCAGGTGCTCCCTGAGAGGTCTATGAGTGATGATGAGGATGAACAGGGTAACACATCCTGGAAAATCTCCACATAAATGCTATGCTGAAGATTACTGGCTGTCTCATGTGCAGGTGGATTTCTGAAACAGTTGCAGGTGTTGCTATTGAATACGGGATCGGTCGAGTTTGCGCAGTTCAATTAAAAAATTCTTAAATCTCAAAGTAGGTGACAAGGAGGGAGTCCACCCGGGAGGTTTACCTAAATAAAATAATTTTTACTAAACATAAACCAAGCAAGAGACAAGTATCACAAATAGGTTAAAGCCAGGTGGAGTGGAAGAGTGAGCAGAGGGGTTCCAGTCTCCCAGCGAAAGGATGTAGATGGGCAAGATGGCAGATCCCTCTGCAGGTTTCTCCACCTTTTAAGCAACACTGTGACTGCTCTGTGACTTAAATCAAGTTAATCCGATTTAATTGGCTTGTTTGTTTGCATTTAATTGATTGGACTTAACCCAATTAGATTTGACTTCAGTTTTTTTTAACTTTAGTTGACTCCATCAGACTTGAATTGATCTACTTAAAATTGTTGTTTGGGCAGTTTTTGCAATTTTAACAGCTGACTCGATTTACCTGACTTTGTTTGGGTTTGATTTATTTAAGCTGACGTGGACTGTCCTGATATATTTTTTTGCATCGACTGAACTGTGCAGTCTCACTCATCACATCAGGTGTCAGAACACCAACATGGCAACGGTGTAACCAATGAACACACATCACTAACCCTCTTTACCTTTTCTTTTTTTTTCTTTTTTTTTGAGGTAACAAGAGCTAATTGGATTTAACCTGCCTCAGTCCGAGTTTGGTGACTGTGAAACTGGATTGGCTCACCTTTCAGCCTGACTTTGCTCGAATTTTACTGAGCTTGAACTCATTTGATGTGACTTGAGTCCATTTAATTTGCTATAATTTGCCTTTGCTTGGCATCTCCTTTTTTTTATTTATTTTTTAAATTTTTTAAGGAGCACTTGATCTAATTCAGCTTAATTCAGGATCATTTAACTTCTTAACGCAGGTAATTTCCAAGCTCAGGGCAGTGAGTCAGATGGACATCTTCTCTTTACAAATGCTGTTTACTCTGATGAACACATAAGAATAGATGGTTAAGTTGAACCTGTGTCCACACACACACACACACACACACACACCACTGTGACTCAGCATCACTGCGTCAATACTGCCAGCGGCGCAGCGCTGTTTGCCTGTTAATCTGAACGTCTGGTCGTGACTGAAGCTGCAGGGAGGCAATAAAGGAGAGCGGCGATGAGATGATCCAAAATGTTGACCGCTGAAAAGATAGGAAATGACCCCCACAAACAGACGCTGCTGCCGCCGCACACACGGACGCAATTTACAGAGCGTCGTGGAAAACTGATATCATTCTTCTGAAACAAAGCAGCCGAGCTTCGCCTTCAAATTTAAGTAAACAGCATCCATTTCATGTATCAGTTTCTAACCTAATCACAAATAGGATCTAAATTTATTCCGAGCCCTAGAATCAGCCATTTGTCACTGTTGACCTATTACACTTTTGTTCACTGTGGTGCTTTAACGTGGCAGCGACTGAGTCGCTCTGAGACTGCAACCAGCAATACATTCTCTCATCCTTCTTTTACGTATTTCACACCTCAGATCAAATGAGAAAATCTAAAGCAGTTACACGTAAGTGTTATTTATGGAACATGAGCCAGATTTAAATAATTTAACTGAAAGCTGCTCACCAAATAATCGTGTATGTTGTCTGATAAAGTGCCAAAATCTGCAGTCCCCTGTAAGTTAGTATTTGAAGTATTTTAAATTGCTCCATCCATCTGGATACTTTAAAGATTTAAATAATGGGATGCAGCCATTTTGATTGACAGGTGGAGCACAGGCAGCTGTAGCCAACAGAATGGGAGCCTGCAGCAGGTTGCTCTCCATAACATGTTTTGTGCCTCTGAGTAGTTTTTGTCTCACTTCAGACTCTCTGTAGATCAGCACTCATGGTTCTTTCTGCAGTCGAGAATAAATCATGTTTTATTTTTTTGTTTGTTTTTGTTTCCCTCTTGTCTTCTGTGTAGCCTGCATGAACTCTTATTTGTCATAAATGTTATTTCTTGGTTTATTTTGACAGCTGGTCTTCCTTTGTCTGTTTTCCCATGATTGTAATTGTCTGTGTATTCGATCTGTGCACCTCATGCCTGTCCTCATTCTTCTTTTGTCTGGACTGCCTGAACAAAACTTTCCTTGTTTTTGCTTTCCTCTTTTTTATTTTTTTTTTTGTAAGCTTTAAATCAGTTTAGTGTTAAAAGCTTGATTTTTGTACAGCATTCCTGCCTCTGCTGTCCTTCAGTTGAACCCTTGACAAAAATTTAAAAAATTACACTATTTATGGTTCGTTTGAATCTTTTGGTTATTCAGTCTTTGATGTCGTTTTAAATGTTTTCATTTTTTTTGTTTATCAGAGATGATGTGCAGGTACAGTGAGCACAGACAGGAAATTTAGGGGAATGAAAGCAGGACTGCAGCAGAGGTCCACAAACTGGGAACTCAGTTTGCACCCATGTGGGATGTAGTCTGATCACTCACCTGATGGGTCGTCCCCCTTTTGCACAGCTCTTTAGTTGGTTGCACCAGTTGTGGTGGTTGGTTTGAACCATTTTGCTTACTTTGCTGTAATTTCATATCTCATTTTGACCCTTTTTCCTACTGAATTACCTTCTTCTGGTTGTTTTAAGTATCTATGTGTTGTTAATTGTAACTCTGTAACTGTTTATGGGAAAATTTAAACCGATTACATATTTAAGTGCAGTTGATGTCATGACGAGTGACTTCCCAGCTTGGATACAGACTGTTGTATTCTGTCACACCATTTCTGAGTGTATTCCCTGCATTATCCAGCTTTCTGAGGACTGGACTGTAGTTCCAGAGAGGGAAAAATTCCTGTGATGTTAGGTGTTAATTCATAAGACTCTAATGTATTCTTCATCCTTCAATAATTTTTAGCTGTTGCAATTTTAAAGCAATAGGTGACATAAACTTTCTCCTCTGCTTATTTCTTCCCTTTTATCTACAAAATAAAACATGCTTCACTTTCTCCTCTCATTTTGTACAAACTGTTTCAATTTAGCCTCTTTCACATCTGCTCTTAAAAGTTTTGCACTTTTTTGTTCTACCATAGTGTCGCCACGGGCTTGAGAATTTTATGGAATTTTCTATTTCATCTAAATTTCTGAATTTTCTGTAAAAATGCAGTAAACAGCAGGTTAACGATGCATTTGGTCTGCACCTGTGCTTTACACCTTCTTCCTCTGGGCTCCTTTAATCTTCAGAAACAATAGAGAAAGACAAACACAAGTGAGTGTTTGATCGCAGTGTAACACCCTTTGTGCACTGTGCTATCTGCGGACATTTCAGCTTGTGTGTCTGTTTAGACAGGGAGGTGGAAATCAGAGCTCACACCTGTGAGTGTTCCTCTGTTGTGTGGATACAGACTGTTTGTTGTACTGCAGTCGCTGCTGTATTGGGTTTCCTCTCACACCCTTTATCAGCAGCTGTGGCAGAATGTGGAGAGAGGAAAGATTGTGTATTAATGCTTAACCCCCCCCCCCGCCCCATGACCCAATGCGTCATGCATGTACACAGACATCAATTGTGTATTCATCTATCATGACGACTGCAAAATGCTGCAAAAAAAATCCCCATTCAATGTGCTGTTCTAGTGAAATTCCTGTGAAACCCAAATAAAACTGTGCTCTGAACAAGGTCGACAGTTTAGAGGACAGTGGGAACGTGTTAGTCTCATCTGTTTGTGATCATATATTGTGCGGTGCTGTAAACTGCATTGTCATCTACATTGCACAACTGCATGATTGTTTTTCAGCAGTCTACGGATGCAACTTCACACAGTTTGAAAAGTCAGGAGGGTCCCGATTGTTACGAACTGCTGTGCGGGAGGCAGGATCGGACCCCAGTGCAGGACTCACGGGACAGAATAAAAGTCAAAAGCTCAGATTTATTCTGCTCGTAAACTCAGGAAAAACTATTGTTCATGTGCCGAGAGCAGTATGGGACAAAGAACTGAGGAAAACTGAGGGTTCAAATACACATGAGGTAATTAAGGAGAGAGGACACAGCTGGGTAAAACAAGACATGGGTGATCATAATCTAATTAACGAGACAAGAGGACGCAAAACTGAAGACATGAGATCAGCAAAATAAAGCTGGAAGTAAATAAACACCAAATAGAGACCGACACTTGACATGGGGGAGGCCTTTCAAGAAACTATAAACTCCATCACATAATCCAAAATATAGTTTCAAGGACATAGGAAATCATAAAAAAGCTTAATTAGGGACCAAGAATAAAATCAAAACACTTCACTGGGTGAAAGCTGATAGAACTGAATCATAAAGTGTAAACCGCATACTGGCCACAGCAGTTTTTACACTCACGTTGTAGAAGAATGTTTCTTAATAAACAGGCTGTACACTATTAATTGCTTATATTTAAGTCATTTCAGTATGTTTTAGGCCCCAATTTCATGATTGTACCATCATGTTTCGAGAACGTGAGGACAGCTGGGGATGTTGTGTCCTTGCCAGAGAGACAAAATGTCTCAGATTGTTTAGACTTATAGGGTCATAGATAAGACCAGTGGTAATTTCAGGACATTTTCAACGAAGGCTTAGAGAGAAGGGAGTTCTCAGAGACAGTATGAAGTGTAAGCTGCAGACTGCCCTCAGACTCCTCATGTTTGTCTTATAAAGGAGACTGAAAAAACAAACAAAAAAAACCAACCCAAGAACTATTTTCCACAAGGTCCTAATTGTGCAACACTACAATCATGTACAAATCTAAGTTTGAATCTTTAATGCTGTCAACTTTAAGTGCCAACCATTCTTATAGAAATTACACATTGATGAAAATGAAATATGTTCAAAGGCAGTATTTTTCATAATAAATGAAGCACCTCCTGGGCGCCCCTTGGGTGAGGTGTTCCGGGCATGTCCCACCGGGAGGAGGCCCCCGGGCAACGCCTTGGAGTCGGATGAGCTGGTGGAGGTGACTGGGGAGAGGGAGGCCTGAGCTTCTCTCCTTAGGCTGCTGCTCCCGCGACCAGGCCCCGGATAAGAGGAAGAGAATGGATGGATGGAAATGAAGCACCTCACTTTGGCAGTTTAAAATATAACGTTTATAAAAGGAACCCACAAGTAGAGAAAATACCAAAGTAGAGATGCTGGTGAATGAAAAGTGTTTTAATTACATAGAATGGGGGAAAACCTAAAAGCTCTCTATGTTGAGGCAGGCGAGTCAAGAAATATTAACACGATATAAAAGCCTTTAAATCCAAGTAAACAGAGAAGGAGGAACTCAGACTATACACACCAGGGAGACGGATAATAAGGCACTGGCGAAATTAGTCAGTACAATAACAAGGGCAGATTCTAAAGGGAAACACAGAAAGCCACGAGGAACCACCGTTTTAGAAAAGCAGATGTAGTAAACTGAAAGAGGGAACCGAATAAACTTTTAGAGCCAAGATTACAACAGTAAACAAGCACTATGAAAAAAACCATGGTACATCATGAACAGATAACTTTTGTTAACTTTTGTAAAGTTTTACACATCAGGACATAATATAAAAAGGAGACATCCTGAGGTATCCTGGCATTTTAACGAGGTTTTTTAAAATGTGTTCCTTTGTGCTGTTCAGGGTTCAGATCCCCATACCTTACCTTTACCACAAGACTGTAAAGTGACCTTGAAGCTGCCATCCACTGCCACCCACGGCTGCGCTGCGTGTTCTGAATGCTTGAGAGGATTAAGTTCATTTGGTTGAACATTCAACAGCAGCGTGTCATGTTAACCCCAAAGACCCAGACTCCGGCTGTAAACAGTTTACCGCCACCACATGTTCGCGGAATCATCCGCAGCATCAGCACCAGTTATTTAACACCTAGATAACATCTTTTTTTTCCTATTTTTTTTGCATGATTAGCTTTTCACCTCCATCTACATGTTTCAGTGGGTGCCCATAAATGTCTTTTTTTTTGTAGTGTGTTGTAAGAGAAACAGTTTTTGTTTTTTTGTGAAGTCTTTTTATTTTACTCTCCCAAATACAAAATCTTATAATTAGGAAAGACTTGAAACAGCAGCACAGTGGTTCCATTTTTTTTTTCATGCTCAGCCTTTCAAAGTAAATGTAATTCATTCAGCCGATTAAACGTCCAACATCCATTCAGCTGTAACCTGCACATATTGGCCGAAGTGGGGTGAAGGAATTTCCGACTGCTTGAAGATCTTTGATGGATACTGGAGTACCTGAGCATCAGCGCTTTTCTAAATGGACCATTCAGCAGTGTGAAAAGGAGCAAAAGTAAAGCCTGAAGAGGCACTTTGCAGATATCCAGCGCGCAGCATAAGGACCAAATCTGGCAGCCTCTTACTTCCTCTTCATCTACTACTACAGCGCTGAATGAGAGGCTGCTTAACAGATAAACAAAGGCAGCAAGTTTAAAACTACAACTAAACACCTGAATAAAGGCACCAGACAAATCACAATCACAGCAATCTATGGAGTGGATTTGATCTAAGAAAATAAACATCATAACTATCATTAGTCAGGGGATTACAAATAAATCCCAGCGTTAGCCTCATGCTAGTCATTAGTGCTAGTCCTGGGTCTAGGACCACGGCACCTACTCACTGAATAAACTGCATCCAGGCATTTGTGTTGTTGCACTGAGGCAAGCAGATAGTAAGTGCAATGCCTAACTGTACACAGAAGCTGTGAGATAGCTGCTGGGTGTCCAGAAAGCATAATCACAGGATTTTTCACTCATTATCACCTTCCCTGAGTAATGGTGTAAATAGAACATCAGGTTCAGCCTCACAGTTACCAGCTTGGCTCTTGATTCATTATCAAAAATAAGAAAAATAGTTTTTGGTCATGTCTGCTGTAATAAACGGTTTTTGGATTAGAGAGCACTGCAAAAAAGAAAGGATGGAGGGGGGGCAAACATCGAATCTATTTGAGACAAACATTATTAAAAAAGTGCCAAAATCTGTCATTTCAAAAGATCTTACTTTTTGTTGTTATGCGCGCCTCCAGATTCATACAGATCCTATCAAGGTGTGGGAATGTTACACCTATTAATGCCAAATACAGTGAGTGGCTGCTTCTCCAGGAGGAAGTAAACAGCCAGGTGTTAGCCAGGTGATCGTGTCAGCGTTTCTCTAGTAAATGTTTTACTTCCTATCAGGAACTTATTTTTAAAAGTGGTTTGATGTGAAGAATAAATCTGTTCTAAATTACAGAGTTTGATGATGTAAACTGGAGGTACATGTTTAAGGGTGAAGTGGTTTTAGACTTCAGAGTCATTAATGACTTTTTTCTCCATATGCAAATTCAGGCGCTGCTGAAAGTGTTCAACTAAACCAGCTAAAAATGATGCACTGAGCCATGACTAATGCTTTGGATGTATAAGGTGGGTACTCATACAATGTCTCAAGAAAGTTTGTTAATGAAATACAAAAATACCATCAGCTGCCACCACCCACCCACCTCCACCCCATTATTAAATTAATGAAAGGAGCTTTAATTCAATTCAATTCAATTTTATTTATATAGCGCCAAATCACAACAAACAGTCACCTCAAGGCACTTTGTATTGTAGGTGAAGACCCTCCAATAATACAGAGAAAACCCAACAGTCAAAATGACCCCCTATGAGCAAGCACTTGGGGACATTGGGAATTTTTTTTAACAGGAAGAAACCTCCAGCAGAACCAGGCTCAGGAGGGGCAGTCATCTGCTGTGACCAGTTGGGGGTGAGGGGAGAGAGACAGGACAAAAGATGCACTGTGGAAGAGAGCCAGAGATTAATAATAATTAATGATTAAATACTGAGTGAAGTATAAACAAGTAAATAAGGTGAATGAGAAGAAACAGTGCATTATGGGAATCCCTCAGCAGCCTAGGCCTCTTGCAGCATAACTAAGGGGTGGTTCAGGGTCACCTGATCCAGCCCTAACTATAAGCTTGATCATAAAGGAAAGTTTTAAGCCTAATCTTAAAAATAGAGAGGGTGTCTGTCTCCTGAATCCAAGCTGTGAGCTGGTTCCACAGAAGAGGGGCCTGAAAGCTGAAGGCTCTGCCTCCCATTCTACTCTGAAGTATCCTAGGAACCACAAGTAAGCCAGCAGTCTGAGAACAAAGTGCTCTATTGGGGTGATATGGGACTATGAGGTCTTTGAGATAAGATGGGGCTTGATTATTTAATGTGAGGAGAAGAATTTTAAATTTTATTCTAGATTTAACAGGGAGCCAATGAAGAGAAGTCAATATGGGAGAAATATGCTCTCTCGTTCTAGTCCCTGTCAGTACTCTAGCTGCAGCATTTTGGATCAGCTGAAGGCTTTTCAGGGAGCTTTTAGGACAGCCTGATAATAATGAATTACAATAGCCCAGTCTAGAAGTAATAAATGCATGAATTAGCTTTTCAGCATAACTCTAACACAGGACGTTTCTAATTCTAGAAATATTGTGCAAATCCAAAAAAGCGGTCCTACATATTTGTTTAATATGTGCATTGAAGGACATATCCTGGTCAAAAATGACTCCAAGATTTCTCACACTGTTACTGGAGGCCAAAGTAATGCCATCCAGAGTAAGTATCTGGTTCAACACCATGTTTCTAAGATTTGTGGGGCCGAGTACAAGAACTTCAGTTTTATCTGAATTTAGAAGCAGGAAATTAGAGGTCATCCAGGCCTTTATGTCTTTCAGACATTCCTGCAGTTTAACTAATTGATGTGTGTCATCTGGCTTCATGGATAGATGAAGCTGAGTATCATCTGCATAACAATGAAAATGTATGCAATGCTTTCTAATAATACTGCCTAAGGGAAGCATATTTAACAAAATACAAAGTTTGTTTTAAAGTTTATATTTTAAATAAATAAATACAAAGAAAGCAAAGAGGAGCAGATGATCAAAAAAAAAAACAGAACACAAGAGTGGAAAAAACTCAAGATTTATTTGACAAACACTTTGAACAAAACGCCCTATTAACAAATTAGAGCAACTAATAATACACTTCAAACGTTTGCTACAAATAAATAAAATCTCTACAGTCGAATTCAGGTTAGTGTCCCCATCAGCTCAGAGTGATGGTTGGAGTGTTAAAAGACTAACTCTATAACATACACATGACCCCACCTGGATCCACCGCCGCCATGCTAACGTGTACTTTTGGTCCTTTTGGCAGGAAGAGAGGGTGGACATTCTTAATACAAGTCTACAGTTTTCTCTTTTAGCTGTCACTGTGTGTAAATAAAAGACAAGGATGAAAAATAAACTCAGAGTTCATACTGTGATTTGAAAATGCACTCCCTCTGAACTTCAGCCGCCACTCCCGCCCCATGAAAAAAAAAAAAAGCCTGACTGAAGCTCCTCTGTGACCGTCCAGCCTCCACCCGCATCTTTAGGGATCCCGAGAATGGAACGCGTGTAAAAAAGTGTAAAGTGGAATAATTTAGAGGGGGACGTTTAAGCTTCATCCGTCTGTGTCTGTTAACCAACCCCCTTTTACAATCGCACTCTCACACGCATATATCCCACACAACACAAACACACACACACACACACAACACAGACATCCACTACAGTAAAAATTTAGCATCGGGTTTGTCTCCGTCTCTCTCTGTTCTAACCTGGTGCCGAGAGTCAGATACATTGTGTCATGAACACTTTGTGACGGAGTAAGAGTGACGCTACGGGAGCCAGGCTCAGTGATCCAACATATTGATCCCCAGAGTGAACATCACTGACACGAAACAAAAAACACAAACACAACAGCAGAAATGTCGCACATTTTGACCCATTTTTCAGAAAATACTATTTCCCATGTGGACCTCTAGTCAACTTTAACCACATGAGGATTAAAAAGACACAGAAATCCTATGAGACACCAGTAGACTGCACATTTTAAGCTCATGTTCAGAAAAAGTCTGGCTTTAAGTTAGCCAGACAAACTTACTTAAGTAAGCTTAATCTGCTGTAGGTTTAATATCACCTGCGTGACATTAAACCACAGCAGCAGGCCTGCAGGTGAGCAGCCTGATGGCTTCTAAAAATGTCAAATAAACCAGTCTTTGTTCAACTTTGCACACAGACGCACAACGTGCCAGGTCAAACAGGCAACAGCGAGAGGCTGACAGACACTGACTGCCAACCAACATACGGCACGAGACTGAAACTGTAAAAAATGCAGGACCGAAACGGAGCGTTCGTCGACATCCAACTCCAACTTCTGGAAAGGAAAATCCGCATCATTGCCAGTGCAACCAACAGCTGCGGTCATCTTCGTCTGCCGCATCAAGGCACCACTTGCTAAACACAACAGGTTTCTGGAGACAGCAAATATTTCATATTCGTAGAACAACTAGTGAAATAAAAAACAGTTCTTGTTAAAAAAAAAAAACACACAACGCGTAAGAAACTACAAATGGACAAAACTAAAATAGTCAAATAATCCCCCGTTGTCAGTAACATAAGACACAAAAGAAAAACAGCTGATGACTCGGCAGCTTCAGACGTCTTCATATGATGCGTGTGTGCATGTGTGTGCGTTTGTGTGTGTCATAGAGAAACAAAGCGTGAAAGGGGTCAACGGAGTTCAAACTTCATCAGTTATGATGTCTTTAGCCCAGAGGTCACTGTTGTTGGAATCTGATCGGCCGCCGGTGACTCCTTTTAGGACTCCTGAGGCACAACCTCCATCACCTTCTGGCACAGGACTGTGCTCGAGTCTGCAAAACACACACCGGGCACTGTTAGCCATCATGTAGCTTAAGAGTCCACCCAAACAGAGCTCAGATACAAGGGCTGCACCCCAAGTCCCATCATTTCTCGGTCTTCGAAGGACACCAAAACGCTCTTGCCTTTGCTCAGAAGAGCTGTGAGTGAGGAACACATAAGAACACCACTAACAAAAACCTTTAACAGGGCCCTCTTTCAGGAAACAGGTTTAACAAACTGAGTCTTACCTTGAACCCTGAAATGATTAACTCTGAACTGGGAAAACTGAGTCCTTGCTTCCAGAACAGCGGAGCTCACATGGAGTTAGGCGTGACAATGAAAATGATCAATGGAGCTTGGATACCAGGATTCACCATGGCAACAGGTAAATGAAGACCAAAGGTCACATTTTAATGACGTGGAGCTGAATTATGGAAGTCCATCAATGTGCACCAGATGATAAATCTGAAGTCCTATCACATTTCAAGTTGATAAGACACACCTTACATACGGACCTAAGATACTAATCAGCAGAAGAACAGAGGGCAATAAAAAAACATGTGAAAAAGCCAAACTTGTAGAAAATATTTTTATTTTATTTTTTTATTAAACCTAGCATTAAAACTTTATAATTAATATTTTTTATATTTTAATGGGTAAAAACTCAACTGAGGGGTTTATTTTAATGCACAAATTAAAATTACACATAAAAACTGGTGGAAGAAAACGTTCCAAGTAACAGATTCAGAGACTTTTTAGCCTTTTTAGGAGAGACGCGTGATTTACTTACGGATTCCATTGAGCAGCCACTTGGGTTTGTTCTGCCACCACACGCCGATTAAGTAGACCGGTAGTCCGGTGGCGATGATCCCGAAGCCGATGGCGCATTCTACTGGAGTCTTCCAGAAGGAGACGATGATTAGGAAGAGGCAGGCTAGCACGAAACTCACCGGTAGCAGAATGTTCACCTGGAGGGAGAAGTAGAACAACTCTTAACTGAGAAATAAACTGATCAGGAAACTGAGAAATAAGAGCAAGAGCAAGCGTGAAGTGACAAAAACTGCAGTTCCTCTAGACGCCACTTGGGGCTATCTGCAAAGGGGAGTCAAACCCCCTCCACTCCTACATTAAAATGTATGGAAGCTTTTTTCCGCCACTAAAAAAAAAGAAAAAAAATCACTATCCGTAACTCGAAATTTTGAGTTACTAAGTTGAGGTTTCGAGTTACGTATCTCAGTTTTTTGTGTAATAACTTGAAATTTTGGCTTTGTGCTGCCAATCAGTGCTAACTCGAAATTTCTAGTTATTTTTCTCAATAATTTCAAGATAACTCGTAATATTGAGTTACAGATGAGGATTTAAAAAAAATTTTTTTTAGTGGTAGCAACAAGCTTCCATAAAAATGCCCAATTTTACAGAAGTAAAAATAATATTTACAGCAAAAAAAAAAAAAAAAAAAAACTGCTTTGGCTTCTACGTATGGTTCCCCATGTCACAACAACTCTGAGTGGGGTGAATTTTTTTTATATCTCATCCACATGGATAACTGAGTCTGGGGTAATAAGCGATTTTACACTAATGTGGAAGCCTCAAACTGCAGTCCAAAACCAGCATCACGGTGGCTGCATCTTCTTTTATACTGTCTGTGTCATGATCCTGGGTCAGTGGCCCAGTGTTTTGGTTGTGAACTTTGATTTCTATTCTGTAAAGTCGCTGTTTAATTCCCAGTTTATTGTTGAGTTTTGGTTACTTTCAGAGATTCCTTTATTATCACAGTCTCAGGTTTTGCTGTGTTCTTTCTTATGGTTTATTTGTATCCTCAGGCCTTCTTAGTTTAGTTATTGACTTTTGTTCCTGGTTTATTTATGTTTGATTCCTTGTTTCTTCTTGTTCCTCCGTGTTCCCGCCTCCCTGTGCTGTCAAGTCTCCATTTCTGTTTCCCTGTCACACACTTCCTGTTTGATTTTGCTGGCCCTTTGTTTCATGTGTGTTGTGTTTAGTTTTGCTTCCCTGGTCTTGTTAGTCTCATTCTGTTCACTTGAGTTTCCTGGTATCTCCACTCCCCCTTCGTTACCTTTTGTGTATTGTTCATATCCCCTCCTGCTCTTTGTTGTGTCATCGTCTTTGGATCCCCACCCTCTTGTGGTTGTATGTCTTGCCTGAGGCATCTTGGTTTTTTTGGATTTACTATTTGCTCTGCAACCAAGTATTTAAGTCAAATCAAGTTCACGTACATCTTCTGAGTCCTGCATTGGGGTCCACTCTCTGCCTGCCACACAGCCTGTTTCACTGACAGTCTATGCACAGAACCTACAGCCATCTTTTATGTACAGTCTCTGTGATACCCCTATAGAGGAGCTGGTCCATGAAGACAAGAGCTTCCCAATTAGGTATACTAGATAAACTCAGATAACCATTGTGTGCCTGCAAAATGGGCCCTGAAAGAGCAAAAGGTAGGATTTTTAAATGTGCACAGCCATAGAAACTGCAGACACAGATGGTGAATGAGGACTCATTAAAGATGCCTTGCCTCTTAATTTCCTCTTAAATCAGACATTACTAATGGGTCCGCTTAATCCTCAACTTTCAAACCAAAGTTTTTATTTGTGCTGGTGAGTCATGACTATTTCACAAGCATCTTTCAGCTAAAATCTCAAATTAAAATTCCACTCAGGATTTCATCAACACTGTTTCACCGCCACACTCAGCCCTCTGAGGAGCAGCAGAGAGGCCTGGCTGTGCACTACTGATACCAGCGGTCAGTTGTGGAGCTCACTGCAGCTGAAATGCGGGGTGATGCCAGGATGTGGCAGGTAGCAGGATTTGAGAAAGTCCGAATCCTTTCCCAGACATTAAGCTTGTCCTGTAATCCTTATTACCTCATCTGTGTTAACGAGTTAATGGGTTATGTTTGATATCTTCTGTGTTTATATCCCCAAATACAAACTTCTGCTGTCAGGTGCACAAAAAAAGCAGATAACGTTTGGCTTCACACATATTTTTGTATGATTCCTGCACAGAACTTTAACCACAACTATATCAAACACTTGGCAATCCCTGTAGGCAGGTTCACCAATCTAATAGAAAGTAAAAATGTTATTGCAGAAGACTGATTCTCATGGTTTTGGAAAGAATCGCTCAACAATCACATATGTAATGGAGAGGCCTCCGGATACTTTTGACCGTGTAGATTCGAGGTGAACGGATGCCGTCAATAGCCTCGCTGTTCCTGAAGCACAATGCAGTATCCGACAAAAAGGACTCATTAATAGATCTGAGTGATTCTCTAATACCCATCAGTTGAACTGGAGGAATGTGACAGGCAAAGAAAGGAGAAGGAAAAAGAGTGGGAGAGTGAGGTCAGCAGAGACAGTGCTGCCACTGTCCCCATGACTCGGTCTCACACAGGGCCGGACCAATGCATCCATTTCCCTCTTTTGCTTCTCCGCCTCTGACCAACATAAAACGCAGTGCCAGCAGCAGAATCGGAGTGCACCCACCTAGGACCACATGAGGGCCCCAACCGTGAAACCTTTCAACTGAGACACAGATTCAAGTCCCCACAACACAGTTAATACAAGTGCACACACATAACTACACAGCCGGCCTCAGCACCAGCTGACTAGCATCCAGCTTCCCTTCTCTCCTTTAATCTGCAATCAGTCTCTCTGAATGGATCTTTGTCTGTCGCCTGAGACAATGAAGAAACATGTCCTGTTGCCAAAGCTAACTTGAGTGGGAGTCAATGATGGCAAAGACCAAGAGAAGCTCTAACGTCCACTTGTCTCTGACTGCCTGACTGGCTGTTTCTCCCTATTATCATTCAAAACAGCTGTTCCCGAGACTGCGCGGAGGCCGACTCACCTTGATTGGCCGCTCCAGCTCGGGTTTCTTATAGCGGAGCCACATCATTCCTACGATTGCCATGGCAATGCAGAGCCAGTTGAAGAAGCTGAAGAAGTTTATCACAGAGAAGATGTTGTTGGAGAAGGCGTAGAGCAGCGTCATCAAACACTGGACAGAAGGAGAGAGGGCAAGAGGCAGATTACCTCTCTGCTTCAGCCATAGCTGCACAGCAGCATGCCGCAAAGTCTGCCTCCATCTTTGATGCTAAGCATGAGACTTTCTGGTTACAATGCTAGAATAAAGTTCCCTTTAACAGCCACAACTCATTAAAGTTTGACTGAGTAGGTTGAAAAGTTAGTTGGTACAGTTTGAATCACAGAATAAAAAGATACTTTAGAAAAAAAAAAGATTACTGTTACTTAATATCATAACCCATCGTGTAGTGGAGTGGAGTGAAGTGAAGTGGGACCTCACAAATCAAAATACTTAAAAGAAAAATGTGGACAATTTTTTAGCTAATAGTTTAGATGATGCGTTCTAGTGTGTAGCAAATCAGAAAATAAGAAAACATACAGTGAATATAAGTGAGGGGAGTGGGGTCAGCAGAGTGGGGTGGATCATTGACAGCAGACTGGGCAGGTGACCCTCCCGAGAACCCACAAAGAATAACCTGAGACGGATGGAAAGACATGGATACGTCATTAATCATTGTGGGGAAAAAAATGAAAAGGCTCTGGGTATTTATGCAGGTGTCTTTCAATTCCTCTTTTTCTAATCCTCACTCTTAATATTTGTTAATTGTGTGTGTGTGTGTGTGTGTGTTTTTGACATGGTGGGAGTGTTACCTGGATGATGTGAACAGTGAGCCGTTGACTGATCCGAAGCAGGACAGGCCGACAAACACCGGGATGATCCACGCCATGGGACCCAGGTAGCAGTTACCAAAATCCTGCAGGAAACACGCACATGGGAATTTGTGGCAAAGTTTAGCGAGGACTTATATTCAGCATTCAGAAGTGTTCACATATTTTACCTGTTATGCATTTCTGCCTGATATACAGTATTTGAGTCTTGAGCCGCTGCTTATTTCTTTTAAAAAATTACAAGCAATTACAAGACAGTCTGGCTCCTTAGATGCCTGTTCAGCACCGTCGGCTCCTCCCGTGCATTTCCGGCTGCTTTTAAGTTTTAGTTTTTTTAATTTATCAGTGAGAGAACAACAATCATCCTCTCAATATGACTGATAATAATCATAGCATCAATATAAGGGCTCACAGATATCAGCAAAAAAAACCAAAAAAACTAGAGGGACAAATATGTTCACACCTGAAAAAAACAGACCCAGGAGGGAAAAAGAGCCCCGCCATTTTATTTGTTTCTGTCGGCCGCAGAACAGGTAAAACACCGGGGCACGACCGCAAAGTAATTAACACGGATTTTGCGGGACGCTGGCATCTGCACCATCCTCAACACAACCAATCTGTCCAACCAGCTGAGGCTCAAACTCAGTAGCCCTGCCAGTAGAACCAGTATAACTAGTATTTGCTATGTCGGCCTGAATACTTCTGATTCAGTCTGAAGCTGAGCATGTTTTCTGTTCACTCTGTATTCAGCCAGACTGGAATCAGGTGTGTAGGATTAGGTAGTGGAGATGTCCCCACCGATATTTGCTCCATGGATCTAATTAGCACCGCATCGGACCCCGATTCTTCACTCTTTTCGCCTTATGTACTATATTGCCCTTTTATGTTTGCGCACAATTCAATAAGTTGCTGCACCAATTTCCCTTTTTCCCAGCAAAATCTAAAGAAAGGAGTGGTGGCTCAATACTTTTGCACAGTACAGTAGCTCAAAGCACTCACCACAGCCACAGCCTCCGAGTTGAGCATCTGATCGGGCGAGAGCGTGGTGAAATAAGCCAAGTTGGTGAAAACGTACACTACTGTCACTATGGGCAGGGAGATGATGATGGCTCGAGGAAGGTTTCTGAGGAAGACGCACAAACAACAGCAACCTGATTGCAACACAGATCACAACTTTGGACTTTTACCCACTCCACAAGAACGTCAAACAGTTTCAAACCTTAACGGCGGTCAACTCACTTGTAAGGTTCAATCATCTCCTCTGTAACGAAATTCAAATAGTTCCTGGAAAAAGAGGAGGCAGCAATCAGGTGTTCAACTTTAACAAAGAAACGAAGATGTACCGCACCTTCATTTGCCTAATATGTATTATAATGAAGAAAAAACATTAATAAGGCCTGTATTAAAAAAAAGCAGGGTTAGTTCAATATTATTTTTGCAATGAGCATTTGGTGGAATCTTATCAGATGATTTGTTACTGACAGAATGTCCCAAGTTTGACCCACTTCCTGCCTCCAAGCACCAGGTTTAACACTCGAATGGAAGGAAACCGGATACCAAACAGGCAGACGGTGGCCAGCAACCTGACCACACAGCTAGGTCGATGCGTGAACTCACCAGCCGCCGTAGGCAAACAGACCGCTGTAGAGCGCCAGGCCGATGCTGCCAAACTCATATTTGGACCCCTTGAAGGAATTTTCTGGAAGAAGTCCATCTGTACCACCTGGAGAAGACAAAAAGGATTAGGATTTAAAAAAAAAAAAAATGCCCCAATCCCCTGTCTGCATTATTGGTCTGAGGCAGCTTTACCAGCCATTCTGACACAACACATAAAACATTGAATGCACAAGCCAAAGAGCCTTTGGAAGGGGGAAAGTCTAATATTCTGCTTAAACTCGTCCCGCTATCAGATCAGTGAAGGACTCCTGAATTGCTGGAGTTAAGACCTGGCTGAGACAGTCAATAAGTGACCCAGACTGTGACGAGGCTCTGTGGGTCGACCTGAGGCTCACGCAGCCCATAAAGAGACGGAGCTAGAGGACGAGGCAGAGGGGCAGAAAAAAGTCTGTAGTTAAAGGACAGTTCCACTTTATTTCAACCTGCTGTATTTCTAATTTATGTGGTTATTAGAACATATACTGTATAATTTTTACACAAATCATTTTATATGTGCATTTTTAGCTATTAAGATGCTAATGCTGACATAATGCAACTTGTCCCAATGGGCAGCATTCGTAGTTCTCTTTAATTCCTCAGCCGTTGTGAGGATTTCCCACATGGCATTTTCCCTGACCTTCAGGTTTTCTGCTGGTTGGAAGGGATCCGTGTCCACATTCCTGCTCTCCACGACATGCACGCACATTCTCAGACATGGCGACGGTTGCTAAACCAACAGCCACTGGCAGTGTTGGTACTGGGAGGGTTAGCCCTAAGCCAATTCGCAGCGTGGGAAACGCCCGATTACTGCGCAGCCTGGTCGGCCTGTGATGAGACAGGAAGTGACCGTGTCGCTTCACCTGATCAGCCCTCTGGAACAAATATATACATATATATATATGTATACTGTTCCAGAGGTGGGTGGTCATATTAAACATGGCAAAGTTTCACAAACATGACACATGCTGTTCTTGTTCTCTTCAGGAGGGGCAGCCAATCAGAAGAAAATTGACTTAAAGGAAGTTTTGCTATAAAGGGCGAGGACCTAAATCAGTGGAACACCCAATTTGTTCATAACCTTTACGGCTTTTTATGATGGTGAAGTCTGACTCATCGCAGCCCCTTTTATTCTTCTCTTCTGTGATGTTTGTTTTTTACAATAAAAAAAAAACAAAACACGGCATTTAATGAAGACCTCTGATATTTAAAAAACAAAACTTCATCATTCATGTTGGATCATTCAGGCAAAAGCATTAACAGCAACCAAACAGGCCTCTTTTTTATAGCCAGATGATGTATTTTATTTCAACTGATAATGCTCAGACCTCCTACTTTTAGGCACGAGTATGGTGAAAGCTTTAAATCTTTGGGTGACCTCTCGTTACCTTCCACCACACCGGTCTGGACCCACTGACCTGCCATCAGATGGTCACATGATACAGGTACCAGGCAGTGAAAGTGACGCACAGTGAAAATTAAATATGCATGAACGACGGCGAACACACACACACACACACAAATGGTCGATAACTTGCCAGCAACGGCTGAATGAACTAAATTCCTGCCTCTGGTTTATTCGGCTTCTCGGATCTGGGCGCAAAGTATTAACTGGATTTCACCTCAATAGTATAAAATATTTGTGGGGGAAAAAAAATATTTTCCTTTTATTTTTGCAAAGTTAAATGAAAAGATTAACACCACTCGTGTCATGCTCACCTCTTAAAGTTCCTATTATTATAGACATGCCAGGTCTGTTACACATGGCGCAGTTAATGGGAAAGGTAACACATGGATTAGCCATACTGTTGGGAATTACATGGAATGAAGGATTCCCATGGGCATTTGTGTAGTGGGAGGTAACCACCTCTGAGTCAGACACTGTAAACAGGCTTTCTAGCAAACACACCTTTCATTCACGGACACCTCAAGGCAGGGAGAGCTGCGCTGGTATGTGAGCGATCTGCGGAGGGCTGCTTCGCCGTATCCACCGTGAATTTTTACAAGAGGTCAGGAAATACTGGTGCGTGAGTGTAACTTTGGGCGTGAGCGCCTGTGTTGAATATTTCCTGTTACAATCAAGTAGGTGAAGATGATGACAGGGAGAACCTGTTGCTGCAGATAGCCGGTCAACCGTCGCTCCAAACAGCGTGGGCGTCTGTCAGACTGAGAAAGCGGGACTTTATTGGAGCTAATCAGATTGCACTGCTCTCTAATCTGACACTCCAGCAGGCCTCATGAACAGGCCCCGTGCGTAAGGCTTCAGAAGGCATGGTTTAATCATTCCCGTGCACTCACTAAATGCTTCAATAAAGCTAGAAATATTTGGGGTTGTTGAATCTGAAGGTGCTTTCGAGGTGCACTCAACCAGTCACGAGCCAGGGAGAGCTTTGTTGATATAATCGCAGGCGCATGCCTCGTCTTTGTATAAGTCTGCTTTCTGTGAGGCGTCCCAGGTAAACGGTTATTAGAACCTGAGTGACGATTAACGATTTAAGAACAGCATCAGAGCGGATACCAAACCAGAAATGACACTTAGGGAAGGCCTATAATAACAAATGAGTAGAATTATTCTTCATGTTTCACTTAATCAAACCAAAACAGCTACTTGGCAGGTGAAGCTGGCACTCGGCTTACAGGGATAAGGAAAGCCGGAAAACAAATAAACTCCCAGTTCTATTGAGGAAAGATGAAGGGAGGAGCTCGTGCTTGTTTATAAGAATTCCTTTCAGAAGTATTAATGGGAATATTGTAAGTAACTGAGGTCATTCATTTAAAAAAGAGATTGGATTGTTTCCAACAAATCATTATTTGTCTGAAATTTTATTGTGAAAGTAATCAAAGGTACAAAGGTCAGAGGATGCTCCCGGCAGCTGCTGAATTCCCCGAAGTTAAAAGGTAGCACTGCCGCAAGGCTTCATCAGAGCACTGCCACTGGGCCAAATCCAGTTTGCTGACGTGGACACAGCAGATAGCAGAAATGTATATTTTTGTCAATTTTTATTGAAAGTTTTGTGTCAGTGCTACTTTTTTACCTTTGGATATTCAATATCGGATCTATACTGTGTGATTTAACGAGCACTGCGCGGTGTGCAGCAACCTTTAGATAAGCCTGTGACCCACAAATCCATCCGACCATCAGCTCTGCCTAACGTATTCAATCGCTTGCATCTATAATATTTGCTAAAGGACACGCTCCACACACATGTCGCACCAGGTGCAGCTAAAGCACTTAAATTTTAGTTCTGCGTTGATTCTAATCAACCACCAGTCAGGTGATGCGAGACCTATGACCTCCGACCTGTACACAAACAGACAGTCTGTCATTTTACCAATAAGTCTGTGTGTGTCTGTGTCTCCAGTGGCCGTGGGTGCACCTCTCACCTCCGGCCAAACTTTTTAAAATTAATTGCAGTTAGGTTTTGATTAATTAATGTGAGATGATCCTTTAAAACGGCTTGTGTATTTTAACAGAACACATTACCAAATGCACTTTCTGCGTGCAGCTGTCAAGCTCTGCACCAGCAATTTAGCAGTGGCAGCAACTATTAAGGGATCCTAACACAAACAGTGTTTTTAAGAGGGAAGTAAAACCGAAGAGCAGCTCGGCAGTGCAGTTCCAAGTAAGCTGACACTTCCGCAAAAAAAAGCCAAATTTCAAAAGGCAGAGTCAGTGTAACGTGTTAGGTCAAAGGGTAAGTGTTCATATGAGTTCTTGAGTTCATATGAGAAAACACCCAGGTTATGATTGTGTGTACCTCACCTAAGCCAGGGTAGTTACATAGTTTCTTTGCTGGAGATATTTTCAAACATATCTCATTAAACAGCAGATTATGTTGTAACTGAACAAAAAAAAAAAAAAGGGCAATGGCCAAAACAGACCCTGCAGTCATTCTCCTTATACTCAGTCGCACCAGCTCATCCACATTCAGCACACAGGCTTGTTGACTTCCCTCTTATTGGATTTCCTTTCTGACTGTTTCTGTCCAGCAGAGCTACTCTGATCTAATGCTAATGATCTAATGTACCCCCGTTTTCTATTTTCCTCCGTCGCTCTCAGAGGAATACGACGGCCGACAGCTTCACTGCTGGCAGGAAGAGAGCCGGCCGGGAGAGAGCGCGGTTGGGCTTTTACCTCACTGGAAAAGCAGCAGAAGGTTCTCATGGCACCTTTGATATGCAGGAATGCAGACCACAGTAGGCTATGACATGCTATGTAACTTCCAGTCAGTCTTGGCTGAGGGCGGCACAACCCTCCTTTGATTCCCCCACACGTTCAGTAGTTTATAGTGAGCAGGCCGCATGCTCCTGCTTGTTCAACTAGACTGCCTAAGAATGAGTGTGACTCAGACTTTTATCTGTTTACGACTACACTCCCAAATATGTCCTACATTAGAGCCATTATGTGGTTTCTCTGTCCTATATTTACACAACACTTCACCATATCCTTTTAGTCTGCAATCAGAAGCTCGACTCCAAGAAGCCGCATTTCTACAAAGCACTCGCGTGAGGATTAACTCGGGATGGGAAGACGGCAGTTTGATTAGATACAGTGAAAGAGAAGCAAGCGAAGGCTGAAAGATTTATATGTCTTGGCCATCATGACTTTCTTTATAACACGATTATCCTCAGTCAAGGCCAGTTTGCCAGTTTTCATTTTAAGGAAATGTCCACACGAGATGAGACAAAAAATAGAAATCACATCTTCAGATCTTTTTGTGCGGGAGACACAGATCTGTTGAGTTAAGTAATCCAATTTAAGTATTTCCCCATCAAAATGAGATTATCTGCTTATGTAAGAGGCGATGTTGAGCACGCGCCAGCGAGCGAGCTACCATCTGAATGGAATACACAGCTGGAGTAAACGCAGCCACTTCCTGTGTCAGGTCGTGTGGCACACAAACTGCTCCATCCGCTTCCTGAGGGGAGCACTGGATCGATTGCTGATGCAACGATGTGAACTCAACATGTAAACGTTTTCTACATTTCTGTCATCTGAATCAGTCTGAAAGGAGCTGCTTCACAGTGGCGGTTTCACTTTATGTCGTGCTGGTGTGTAAACCCCGGAGATTATTTACAGTTTAACTTTTAAAATGTGCGTCAGGCTCTTAAAGGAGACCTATGATGCTTTTAATTCTTCTCTGTCGCACTGTCACAATGGTGTATCCTCTTATTAAACATGGATAATGTTACAAATAATGAGGTCAGTGTATGTGTAAGTAATCCCCGTGAGCCAGAGTTTTTTCTACCAATGTCAATGAGAGCGGATATCCCTGATATGGTCACCTGGGACTGCGGCCATGAAAGCCACACCTACCTGATGTTCAAAGCGCCTTGTGAGGAGCAGCCAATCAGAAGAAAGCTGGCTTAAGGCAAAGAGAAAGGGAGGAAAAACTGCTTTATTTATATAGAACATGAACTGAGGGGCTTCATGAAGCCTGAATTTATGTTTTGAACTATGAATCACAGAGTTGGAAATAATAATGCTCTCCTTTAAAGACACTATGGCAATTTTAACTTGCACCTGCCCAAACAGGACGGTAGTCACCGTGTGTGTATTTGCATATTTGTGTGCATGTAGTCATAGTTGTGCTGACTACCTTAGCCAGACTTCAATGTGTTTGTCATTTGCATTTTAACTCATGGAAGAGATGTAAAGCCAGCACACCTGCAGGGGCGTGTGCATTCGTGTGCTTGTGCGCGGTACCTTGCCCAATCTTGACCAAGCCGATGATTATGATGAGCGCGAGAGCGAGAAGCTTGGCTGCAGCGAAGAAGTCCTGCACTCTGGTGGCCGCCTTCACACTGTAGCAGTTCACAAAGGTTAACAACACTGCAAGAGAAGGACAGACAGAGAATAAAACCTCCTCACGCTATTTGACTCAAAACAAACAAATCTTAGAGGCATGTCATGTATATTAGAGCTACTGCACAACTTTACCCTTTTAATCTGTTTCCACCTTTGGGATCTGACAGTGAGTGTCTGTGGGAGTGGGTTTCATTTGCATTCACTTCTCTCTACACAATACGAGCTTGAAGCAAATTCACAGGGGTGGCAAATTCTTGAGAGAATAAATTCTTTTCTGCTGTTCCCATCTGTCTTTTAAATACTCATGTATAGTGCTGGTGACCACCCTCTCCTGCACACACACACACACACACACACACACACACACACACAGAGTTACTGAAGTGGTCCTTTAAACCCCATTAAAAGTGATTAACAAAAGCAGCAAGTCTGCTCAAAGTGCCTAAATCAGGTCAGGGCCACAACAGAAAGATGAGACGGCACAATGAGGCTCTGTGTTGGAGGGACCAGGACAAAGGAGGAGGGAGGCGAGTACAGTGCAGGGCTAGACACACTTTGGCATCCAAACCCACATAAACACACTAATGGCCAATTACTTGTGCATGTAGAGTACATGGGTATTCACAAACTGAAGGGAACAGAGACACACTAATCTGAATTATACAAAGTCCTGCAAACATGAGTCAAACGGAACAATACCAGCGACCCGGACCACCCCGTCACCTACATCACAGGCACGCACGTCAAAGCGGGCAATCCTCGTGAAACAAACACACACACACACACACAACTGTGTCTCTTGGTGCAGGGCTTTGTCATGTGGTCTCAGTCAGGATTTAGCCTTCGGTGAACCTTGAGATTATGCACCAAGTTGAGTTACGAGCTGGTACCGCACACACACACACACACACACACACACACATGGCACATTTCTAATCTCATGTTCAGGCAGAGATGAAGTGTGTGAAGAGAAAAGTGGCGGGACAGGTGATAAAACAGGTCATAATCCTTTTAAGACTCTAAAAAAACGGGATGTAAAACAGCCCAATACTTACCTGAAACTTATTACCTTTTTATTTTTTATCACTGTATTCAATTATCATTAATTTGTGGCTTTTTATTATCTTAGATATCCAACAAATTACTGATGCTAAATTACATCTGTTAAAACATTAAACGAATGATGTTTATTTTTGCTTGCATTTAGTAAAACCAGTTCATATTAATTATGGCATTTATTTGTTCAAACGTCTCACTGGCCAAGTCACAGAAAATTGTATTATGTATTATAAATATCAGGATTTATTACAAAGCAAATAAATAAATATGTTTATAGAATATAAATTGCTTTTAAAAAGTCATGTAACCCTGTGCGCATCCTTCTCCGTCTCTCAGCTGATGTAATAACGCGGCATTTTTTCCCACCACCACGGAAGCGTTTTCGCGCGCGTGCGCGTTGACACTATCACACGTGCTCCATAGGATAGCCCTTTGTGTCTCGCGTGTGTGTGACCTAAGCCGGTTATTATCCCTCGAGATGCCCACGCTGCACAGGTGTTTTTATATTAACGTACAGAAAGTGCATCTACAACCGTCCGCATAGACACACACACGTACACTACGCCTGAAGTTGCATCATCTCGGCCGGTGGACGGTGTCTCAGCCCGGTTGGGATACTTACGGATGCAGAGGCAGGCCACTAGTTCGGCCCCGTTCTCCGGCACCGGGCACACGGGGAACAGGGGTTTCAGGAGGTAGGTGGCGAAAACGTAGGCGACGATGTACTGGGAGGACGGCCGGATGATGAGCAGCTCAATCCAGAGTTTCAGGAATGCCAGCAGGGAGCCGTACACTTCCAAGATGTAGGCATAGTCCCCGCCGGACTTAGTGATGGTGGTCCCCAGCTCCGCGTAGCAGAGAGCGCCCACTGTGGAGAAGATCCCGCACACCGTCCACACTATGAGGGACAGACCCACGGAGCCAGCCTCCCTCACTACGCCTGTCGGCGTGACGAAGATGCCGGAGCCGATGATGGTGCCCACGATGATGGCCACGCCGTTCACCAGAGTGATGGTCCTCTTCAGGGCTACCCCTTCCTCCGCTCCGTCTCCCACAGCGCCGTCGTCGGGGCTCTTGAAGTCGCTTTCCGATGCTTCATCGTGACCGAAGCCACCCCTGTCACTGTCCGGGGACAGCATCCTCTCGGTGACCTGCCTTTCCTCTTCTCTGTCTACAGACGAATTAGAGTTTCTCTTCTTGACCCCTGACATCGCTGGTTCCTTGTTCTTTCTGCCGCACTCAGCTTCCCGTATTGCCGCCTCTTGTCCCGCTGTCGCCGGTCTGATGTTCCCCTCACTGTCCGCTGAGAGGTCTGATGCTCAGGCCGGCCTCAGCCACGAGGAGTCCGCGGCGTGTCTGTTGATGTGAGTCAGATCAGTGTGCTCTCTACGCTGACTGTATAAATGAACCGTGGAAATTACGACGGTCCTCTTACGTCACGGCCACCCCCTCACGCCCTGTATCCGTCCTCGCCCTCTAGCGCCTGAGATCGGTTACTACTCCCGCCCTCGAATCCCACAGCACCCGCGGCTTCGAGGGACCAGATCACGGAGACATCATGAGACATGCCCCCTGCCCAAGTGTCCCGCAGCGAAGCAACACAACCGAGCTAAAGGGGACACAAAACAATGACAAACCATGCTGTTTCGAGTCTTTCTGTTCCTTAGCTGTTGTTTTATCTTTGTTCTCAATGGTTTTTCATTTGTTCATGTTCATTTTGGAGCTTTTCATTTTTTATTTCGTTTTTTATCTACATTTTTAATCTTTCTTTTAGTTGTTAATGTGAATCTGTTGCAGCCTCTTTTTTTTTTTTTTTTTTTTTACATCCGGTGCACTTACTTATCAGTGCCTTGATTTGCATCTATTTGTGATGGTTCTGAGTGTCGGTGTGATGTCTCGTTGCTGGCCTTTTGCGTCTTATAGCTGTCGTTTTATGTGTGTTTGCTGAAGACACCACTTCTATTCAGCTTTGATGCTGTTCTGCCACAATTACCCCAAGCATCTTTTTTTGGGGGGGGGGTCATGTTCTGTAAAAAGTTTTTTTTTTTTTTTTTAAAAAAAAGCTTTATAATTTTTTATATTGGGTCATTTTGGACAACTCATTTTCCACTAAAATTACATTTGTGATAAGTAACTCAGTCGGGCTCTGGTTTTCACCTCTTTCTGGTCTTCTTGGTTGTCTTTGTTGTTATTTTGTATCTTTTGTCTACTTAGCAACAGGAAATGTTAACTGCAGTTTGAAACAGGAGTTGGTCCAGAGTCCTTTCGCCCTTCAGGTCCTTGTGTCTGTCCTTAATCAATGACCCATATAACCCCAACTTGTTATGTGTACTCGATGTGTACACATAACAAGGAAACTCAAGTAGTACTTGGCACTTTGATATATTTTCCTTTCCAGGCCAACCAGCTGGACTGGTTTTATGGTTTTACAGTTCTGTAATTATATAGAGAGAAACCAGAACAAATAGAGTTTTGTATCCACTGGAATGAGGATAGTCATAGCCTAGAGATGAGGAACAGCCGCAACAGCCACTTCCAGAGTGGCATTTGATTGCCAGTAAAGGCATTTTTTTTAGTGTGTGTCAAATACGAGCTAAATATCTACACTCATTAAATGCTTCACGTATTTAATAAGAGAAGAACCATAAGTCAGGGCGAGGTGTGTGGATGTGCCAAGATTTTTTTTTTTCTCAAGTGCCAGAGAAGATCTGCTGAGGTGGACCCGGTGGTCTTTCAAGGTTGGTTGCATAGAAGCATCTGGAGAATGAACTCGGCCTGCTGGAGGACTTTAATAGTACTGGGAGTACATCCAGGGAGGACGACACAGCCCCTGAAATTAGACCCTGCAGCTGACTGTCGTACCTACTGTGTTGCACACATACACGCAAACCAGCTCCATCTCTGGCAACGCTGTGGTTAAACAAGACACTCAGCTGTGTTTTAAGTGATACAAAGAGACACACAAACACAGGCAGCAGACAGACAATTTCCTGTGTTTTAGAGGAAATTCCACATTTATTGGCCAAATCAATCCTAAAGGTGCACTTGCGTATTTGTCTCAGTCCGTCTCCTCGAAGCCTGAAGAATGCCACATCACAGATGCACCTTAATCCGTGTCTGCTGTGTCTGTCTGCTGTAGCTGTGGCTGTCTGTCTCAGTCACCCTGAATAACAGCTCCCACAGACCCCCAGGAGACCTGGGAACAAGTGCAGTCTTGACCCAGTCTTTGTGGGAGGCTGACATTCAGCTAAAAGACCTCTGGGGTGCTTTTTCCCTTGATAGTGATGGAGTGACTCCATTGGTTTGCATGCAAGCGTGCATGTCATATACTGTATACAGTTTGTGTAGTAGCAGCAGCAGTAGTGTTTTTCAACTGGTTTAACAACCAAATTTCCCATTATATCTTCAACAATATTGTGATTTGTGAACAGGTACGGTTCTCATTTTGTTTTTAGCTATTTCTTAATTTTATAGTAAATCATATTTTTTTAAAACATCCTGCAAAGTTTTTATCGGTAATGGAAGTAATACAAAATGACCGTCAGTCACCCTCGGTCTGGAGCACCGTGCGAGGTTTCATGATGCCTGTTTCCTCCTCAGAACGTGAGTATTTCCCACAACGAAAAAACACCCATTCCCTGTGTCAGCAGGTTTCCATTTACATCTGACCTATTGGCTTATTATGAATAGCGTGTCAAAATGAATTTAGAGGTTACTTATTCATGGTGAAATTCTTCACATGGCACAGAGTTGGCTTACAGTTGGCTTACTGACCACGCATTACAATTATGAAAACAGATTCCTACAATTGTCCCACACAGAAATCTCATCGCCCACTTCAAAGGAGTAAAAGGACTTTTCTGTCCCGGAACATAAAGTTGTCCCTTCAAGAGGAGGCAGGGCACCGATGGGAAAAGGTTTGGGAAGCAAAGACGTGACAGAGGGCTGCGGGCGGGCGCCTGTTCGGCGGCTGTTTCCTTCTTCTTTTCAATGGAGTCACATGGTGTTCCTGAGTGAACATTCAAAAGTTCTATAAAAGCAAATCAATACTTCTAAAAAGTTAGAGTTTAAGTAGTGACATCCCCCATCAAATGCTGAGGTTGACGTGCAGCTTTTTAACCACCGAGTCTGAAGCGCAGGTCAAAACTGAGCACAAATTTATAAATGCAGGCAGATTGCCAGCGTGTTGCAGTCTACCTGAATCAGTCTGGAACTCATCTGTGACACGTCTCTTTGCAACTGGGAACTCCACCCAACAGGTTTCCAGCTGGTTGTATTCCTAGACAACAGTAAAATTGCTGAGCACCTATGTCATTTTGTTAAATTGCAATCATGCAGCAACTACATCACCATTTGTGGAGGAATTCCTGTTGCAGATCTGTGAGGTTTTGGCTTCACTCTGAATGTAAGTAATTAATGTGAATTTTTATGTGTGTGGAACATACATAAAATAGAATGTGCAACAGTTTTGAAGCTGATTTTTTATTTTCACCAGTTTAGAACAATTAATTACCATATTATCACAAGCAGGCTGCATGTAATTGCCAGCTCAACGCCATTCAATCCCAAACTGATAGCAGACCGCTGGCAGAAAGGCTGTCGTATCTCTGTTTTGTTGGCGCTTGAGACACCAGAGTGACCGCGAGTGGGTGCAGACCTGCTGCCTATCGCCATTTCAAAGTCACTGAGGTTTAGTTCTTTGCATACAGTCATGAGCTCTCTCCAACCACTGTTTTCCATAGTGTATCTGTAGCATAACTGTTTGCATTCCTGCTAGTGTATATACATGTTGATTTCTCCTTGTACCAGCTCCCTCTTCTATTTTCCTCTTCTTTGTGTAGATCTTAACGTACAGCGTGTGAATTAACAATTAACCCCGTGCATCATTAAAATACATCTCCCCAGTTGCGTGTGTCCGAGCTACACTGTTTTCACTTATCTGCAAATGCAGCAATGCATTATCGGACACACTAATAAAGAAGACTGCTACCAAAGTAAACAATTTTTTTTTTTAAATGAGCATCTACATCAGGGGATATACACTGCTCAAAAAAATTCCAGAAAAATCTTTTAATCAGTTTAGCATCAAGTCAGTGAAACTTCTGGGATATTAATGTGGTCAGGTAAGCAGCAAAGGAGGTTGTTAATCAGTTTCAGCTGCTTTGGTGTTAATGAGATTAACAACAGGTGCACTAGAGGGGCAACAATGAGACAACCCCCCCCCCAAACAGGAATGTTTTACAGGTGGAGGCCACTCACATTTTTCCACCTCATCTTTTCTTACTGTTTTTCACTAATTTTGCATTTTGATAGGGTCAGAGTCACTCCTGGTAGCATGAGGCCATACCTGGACCCTACACAGGCTGCACAGGTAGTCCAACTCCTCCAGGATATGTGCCATTGCCGGAACGTTTGCTGTGTCTCCCAGCGCAGTCTCAGAGCATGGAGGAGATTCCAGGAGACAGGCAGTTACTCCAGGAGAGCTGGAAAGGGCCGTAGAAGGTCCTTAACCCAGCAGCAGCACCGGGATCTGCTCCTTTGTGCAGGAGGAACAGGATGAGCACTGCAGAGCTACAGAATGGCCTCCAGCAGCCACTGGTGTGAATGTCTCTGAGCAAACAATCAAACAGACTTCATGAGGGTGGCCCGAGGACCCGACATGGGTCCTGTGCTCACTGCCCGACACCGTGTTTTTGTTGTTATTTTTGTTGTACTGTGTGTTATAGTAACAACTGAAAAATAGCAGGGATGATATTTATGACATGGACTAAGAAACAAATGTTGATCGGTATGATGGATGTTTTGTCTGTCTTCTGATGGTTCATTGGGTGTCTGGTTAAAACAAGACATATGAAATGTTACATTTTTACCTACATTTTAATAGCAGGTTCATCTTCTTGTTGTCAAAGCATTTTTCTAATCTATTCGTGTTTTTAACACTTGTGAGTGTAGCATACGTCTGTGAAGAAACAACAGTGGTTTTCACGGTTTGGCAGGATGTTTGGTATTTATTTATTTATTTTGACACATTCTCTCTTTTTCAGCTTGTGAAATTTTAATTTTGGTACTAAAATAGTTCAAACTATTGTACAGATCATACAAACCCCAATCTCCAACTCACAGCCATAAGCTACAATCACAAGTTTTAAAATATGATTATATTAGATGAAATTAGATCCTTCCTGTGCCATAACTGAAGTTGGTGTAAAACAGATTTGGATGCAGCTGTTTGCAAAGCTTTAAGGTGGTTTTCGGTGAGCTGAACAACTGGAGACATTATAAGTGTCGCATGACTTCATTACATTTGCTGAGGTTATTGCACTAAAACAGCTGATTCTGGGGCTATCAGGTTTGGAGTCACTGATTGATTATCCGTGCAATATCTCTGTTCACTTTTGTTATCAGGCTTCACCTTTGGCACGTCTTTATGCCGCTGAGCTCTTGCAGACCTGAAACAAAATACCAAAACCCAACACACCAGTTTAAACCGCATTCAAAGATCGACGCCCTTTGTCTCAAATATTTGAAACACCAAACAGGCACATCAGAGAGACTGAGGAGCACGCAGGAGGAAGATGAAGAGGAAGAGCAGCTGGCCTGGAGTTCAGAGAGAGAAAGGGGCTCTGGTTGTGGGTTCCTGTTTATATCTGCGTCTGTAAGGAGGAGGGGATTCTGGGTAAAACGATTCCCCTCGAGCAGAGAACAGAAGGACGACAGGAAGAGGAGGCCTTCTTCATCTGCTTTGTTTCTCCCTAAACCGGTCACTGTGGAACAAACTAAACCTGAATTTCTTAGAAATCGGCCCTCAAGGTTCATTTTCAAATTTGGACGGCAAAAAAAGGCATTTTTGAAAAGTACAATAGATGAATCTTGACCAGACACTAAATTGTGTGGTGCAGTAAAATATTTTAAAACAATTTGTCACCCATTTAATTTTTCTTCCCGTTTCTTGATTTTGGGTGTTTCTTTCATTAAAGGATCAAAAAAAAAGAGCACAAAACCAGATTTTTGGTGAGCTTGAACCTGTTTTGTCCTCAGGTCGTCTCAAACTGAGCAATATTTTGAGTTTTGCTCAAAATATTGCAATGCACACAACATTGTGGGTGACATAACAGAGTTCAAAAGAGGACAAATTGTTGGTGCACGTCTTGCTGGCACATCTGTGACCAAGACAGCAAGTCTTTGTGATGTATCTAGAGCCACGGTATCCAGGGTAATGTCAGCATACCACCAAGAAGGACGAAGCACATCCAACAGGATTAACTGTGGACGCAAGAGGAAGCTGTCTGAAAGGGATGTTCGGGTGCTAACCCGGATTGTATCCAAAAAACATAAAACCACGGCTGCCCAAATCACAGCAGAATTAAATGTGCACCTCAACTCTCCTGTTTCCACCAAAACTGTCCGTCGGGAGCTCCACAGGGTCAATATACACGGCCGGGCTGCTATAGCCAAACCTTTGGTCACTCGTGCCAATGCCAAACGTCGGTTTCAATGGTGCAAGGAGCGCAAATCTTGGGCTGTGGACAATGTGAAACATGTATTGTTCTCTGATGAGTCCACCTTTACTGTTTTCCCCACATCCGGGAGAGTTACGGTGTGGAGAAGCCCCAAAGAAGCGTACCACCCAGACTGTTGCATGCCCAGAGTGAAACATGGGGGTGGATCAGTGATGGTTTGGGCTGCCATATCATGGCATTCCCTCGGCCCAATACTTGTGCTAGATGGGCGCGTCACTGCCAAGGACTACCGAACCATTCTGGAGGACCATGTGCATCCAATGGTTCAAACATTGTATCCTGAAGGCGGTGCCGTGTATCAGGATGACAATGCACCAATACACACAGCAAGACTGGTGAAAGATTGGTTTGATGAACATGAAAGTGAAGTTCAACATCTCCCATGGCCTGCACAGTCACCAGATCTAAATATTATTGAGCCACTTTGGGGTGTTTTGGAGGCGCGAGTCAGGAAACGTTTTCCTCCACCACAATACGCTGTATTGGCCACAAAAGGAGGCCTGATACCATACTAATAAATTATTGTGGTCTAAAACCAGGTGTTTCATTGTCCAACCCCTGTACACACACACACACACACACACACACACACACACTATATATATATATATATATATATATATATATATATATATATATATATACATAGTCGAGTTCATTCAGAGGTTACGAAATATTTACTCTTCAAGGACACATGCATGCTTACAGCACACACACACACACACACACATACACACACACACACACACACACACACACACACACACACACACATTGTACAGTTCAAAGCAGAGGGGTCTCCAGTCAGTCTGTCCACATTCATACAATTGTGGGAAGCCCAGTTTCAGACTGACTGGTTTGTCCCTGCAGACACAGGCCTCTGTCCCCTGCGGCCAAGCACAATAAACACGTCCAGAGGTTGTCTTTAATCGCCTCCCCTGAAGTTTGACTCAGGTGAAGAAGCTGAGCACACCCACCCGTGGTAACAGTGTAGAAAAGAGCGTAAACAACCCGCCCTGAGGACCCCAGGCATCTGGGTGGGGGCCAGCAAACATCCCCTCTCTGTATCAGGAGGGCTTCAAAGGCAGACTGAGCCAGTTAGAAGTGGTTTTCACTTGACAAAGGTGCTTCAGACCTGGTTCAGTTTTTTTTTTTTTGGGGGGGGGTGTTTTCAAGGAACAAAGGAGGTTGTGTAAATGTATCAAAGACTGCAGCTGTAGATACAAAGCAGAGTTTCCAGAAAAGTTGTCAAAATGTGATCCGTGTCTTCCATCCAGCCATTCTTTTCCACTTATCCTGTTCAGGGTCGCAGGGGGGGCTGGAGCCTATCCCACCTGTCATAGGGCAAAAGGCAGGGTACACCCTGTACAGGTCACCAGTCTGTCGCAGGGCCAACACAGAGAGACAGACAACCATTCACACCTATAGAATCATCTGTTGACCTAACCCCAGTAACTGCATGTGTTTGGACTGTGGGAGGAAACTGGAGTACCCGGGGAGAACCCACAAGGACAGAACATGCAGACTCCACACAGAGAGTCCCGGGTCAAGGTGCAATCAAACCCAGACCTTCTAGCTGTTTCAGTTATTAAGTTTGTCATATACACCACAAAACACAATGGTCACGAGGAGCAATGAAATAGATAAATAAATGACAAGGCAAGTACAATAAATGCAGATGAAGGGTAGAGAATGGTCAGAATTTAAAGTGTAATTGTGCGTACTACTAGAATCAATGGTTAGAGAATTCAGAATTTATGAGTTTTATAACATAGGATTGGATTATACTGTGCGTAAGATAAAGTTTGTATTCTACTGTGTGCAACATTGCATCAGTTGCATTTCACAACATGTAACGATGTGTGTGTGTTGTTCTTAAACAGATAACTGTGGCGTGAAAACAAACTCATATCAGCACTCAAGCAGAGCCCCACCCGCTTTAAACCAGAAAATAGCACCAGAGATACTGCCTCTGAAACGAGAAGCACTCTGAGAGCGCGAACTTCCGCCCATGCAGCTCACTCTCTGGGCAGCATTTATTTTTGAGGGAATAATACTGTATTTTGTATATATTAATTTTATTTATTCTTTTTCTAAACATACTTTAAGAAGTTTGTAGTGCAGTAAAAACAAGTGCACAGTGCAGACCTTTGCCCTGCTCAATCCCATTTATGTGGATGTGGTGCATGTGCAGCATTCATTTCATTGCTTTTTAAGATTCATTTGAATGTTTATTAATAAACATTGTGAAAAAAAAGGTTTTTGACCAACTTGCTCAGGAACATTGTATGTATTCAAATTATGACCTGTTAATGTGATGTACGTAACAATCATAATAAAAATAAATTACTCTTGTCTGAAAACTTATTTTAATTTTAAATGGCTCTATATAGCATTATCATCACTTTTGCCTTCAATCTACTGACCTTGAAGGAGAGGTCAGAGGTCACGTGTGATATTTTAACTCTTTGTATGGTGCTTGCTATATGTTGACAGTACACCCCACAGCTGGAAGAATCACAGTTTGTAATTTCTAAGGCTTTTTGTCACTTTCCGACCAAACCTTGGTGGACTTAAGCCAAATTTTATCATTAACGTGACCTCGCTCTTCTGAGCCAGAGGTGACCAGAGTCTAAATATATGATAAATTATCAGCTATGAGTAGCAAGTTGTATCCATGGTACTTCTGGCTGTTCCTTTACCCCCCGAGGGCTGGCCACAGTGGATAGATCCATATATTTGATTTGGCACAGTTTTTATTCTCTTCCTGATACAAACGTCCCAGATAAACATGAATGGTCCTGATGCAGCCTTCCCATTTATCCAGACTTAGGGCCAGCACTGGGAGTATACTAATTCATGAGCCCCTGAGACTGGGTTTATATCTCCTTAAACTTTCTCTGACTAAAACAAACAAAAACAAAACACAGCACAGCACAGCACAGAAATCCGTTTTCCATCATATTACACTTTATTGTTTTTTACAACATTTATTAATGTCAGTTTATTTATTTTCCATCGATGCTAGGTGGCTTACCGCATCGCCCCTAGTAACAGGAGGGTCTTCCAGCATGGACTGCTGGATGGCCCAGCAGGGCCCCGCAGGGCAGGAATGTGGGCTACACTCAACAAATAAACAGCTAAAATATCTACTGCACACAGTGTGTAAACTATACACATACACCCGGTAAAACATCACAGGGCGCTACAGAAGACCAGGAAAGTACAACAGGATATGTAGTACATCTATGACTAGAAAAGCATGTAATGATATGAGGAAGAAAATGCAAGGAGAGGAAGACTTCAGATGTCTTGAGATGCAATTGATGCAAAAATATATAATTTTTACCCATCAATGAAAAAAGCACCATAAACGGATTTCTAGTGCCCCAAATTTTGACGGAACAATCCATTTAAATAATCGGTTTCTACTGACTGAACATGTGCATTACGATATGTTAATATTAATAGCACTGTAATTTTAAAAAAAAGGCAACAAGATGAGTAAAAAAGGCATGAAAAACAAAGGCAGATGATGGTGCACAATTCTAATACATCTGTACATGATGAAGGCAGCACTGGGTCCCTTGCCTCCATGTTAGTACAATACACTGAACACAGAAGAAGAAAAAAAAAAACCCCAAGCACACAACTTCATCAAATTCCACTTCAACTTCACTTCAGCTTTCTGCGGCCCCTTCAGTGTTTATCCAGCCAGCCTGCAGCCTTCACAACCACAACCCAGTGCACATCACATCCTTTCAATGCACGTCCACTGAAGCCCAGTCACTCTGCAGCTTCATGCTCGGCCTCAACCGGGGAGCCGACGGAGGACCCGCTGGGGAGATGGAGCGGTGCGTTTATTATGCCTCATATTAGCGTCGGTGCCGGGAGGAGGCCCAGTTTGGACAGTTGCATTGTTACAGAGGGATTATTAAGACAACCATGACCTCTCATCCCGCTTCAGCGCAACTGTAGGTCAGTGGGGAAAAAAAACCTTTACACATGGATGACGTTATAAGCGGCCAGATATGGCGTGATGTTCGAGATTCTATTGGAGCGTTTGCAGTCCTGATGTACGTACGATCTCAGAGCCAGACAAGTCTTTGCATGCGTGTTTCCTTCTACCAGAGACTCCTTCTAGCTTGTCTTTACCTCAAACTTCCTTTTATCTTTCTAACAGCGCTGCACTGCCCAATTCAGCCAGTGTACCGCAGCAGTTGGACATGAGCCAAAGCAGAACTACTGCCAAACCTTTCTAGATGATGCAATGTTGCATTAAGCTCGCACCTGATTTCAAAACCCTCAGCCCTGCACTGAGTCTGCGTAGTTTAAAGCTTTTAAAGCTGCTATGCTTTTGCTCATATTCTGTCATATAATGAATGCTCACATTCAACATGGTCAGAAACTTACTTCACACTGCTCTAAATGGGGGGGGGGCTCTACTTTTGGGTCTGGACGATGTCACGGGTGATGGGGCGCACAACTCCCTGAGAGTGCAGAAGCCCCACCAACCTTCTGGGCAGCCAATCAGAAGAAAGTTAAGCCTAAGCTCTGAAGCAACCTGGCCTGGTACAGGTATCATTTTGAACCATGAATCACCCAAAGCTGCTCAAGTAGAGTCCAAGAAGAAAAATATGTTGCCGGAAACAACCATAACAGGTCCCCTCTGGATAGAGTACATCAGGTTAAACTCAAACCTAGATACAGAAAAACAGAAGCGTGTTGCAACATTGTAGCCAATTTGTTCCCCTGTGGCCAATCCAAACAGCACAGTTTAGAGATTCTGCATTACATTTCATGGCAAATATAACTGTAACTTTAAACCCCCTCCACTCTGAAAACAACAACAAACTGATTTGCTCTATCACTTTAACACAATTAGTCTTGTTACAATACAACACTAGAAGGACTAACAAAGACAGCACCCCCCCCCCCAGCCTGATTCAGCCAGACGTGTACGATGAAGCAAGTTTAACCTATGTGTAACCTAGTGTTAGCTGGCTTGAAGCCACAACGGTCAAAAAAGGCATTTGATGCGTCATTTTTTTCCCCAGACAAAATGGATCAACCGGTTATTGATCTCTTTATTCAGAGATCAATAAAAACAACAGTAATGTTGGCAGTAAGGCCAGAGCCCAGTGCTGAAGAAAATCGTTAATCTTGTGAATTCATACGCAAATATATCTTTACGCTAATGCGGTAGCTGCACATTAGAGCTCTCGAACTTTAAAGCTTTTACACCTGTGCGTTCAGGCCTGACGCCGGCCCACAGCGTAACGAAAGAGACGTGGAGATTTCTGACTGAATATACTTTTGACAGACTTGGCAGCTGAATAGGATCAACAATAACAAAATTTAGTTTTTTTGTATAACCAACTGAATGCATGTAAATTCCTGTGACTATGTGGAGTGTTTTGCGGCAGGCCAGGAGTTCACCGTAAGGTGCTACAGTGACTCAAAAAGCGCTACCCCCTCTGAAAATTGACTTCTCGCTTCACAGCACACCTGTCTGGACGATAAACCAGGTGAGGATCACAGCCTCAACCATTTCTGTGAGTGACCACCAACCACTGTACACAAGAGGAAAGAGGTGTGGGAGAGACATCCTTTCCATCCTTCCTGTGAGAGGTGGGGGGGGGGGGTGATGCTCACAAGAGCAGTGAGTCATACAGAGAACATTTAAAGGCACTGTGGTTATGGTGTCCGAGTCCACTGTAAGACAGAATAATGGAAGAGACCAGGGTGCACCAGGCTGGGGACCAGTGCGCGCACCCAGGGTCGATCACGGTGCACGTATGTGCTATAGTAACCAGGCATGATTGTGCGTATCAGCAACACAGGTTGTATGCAGAAGAACGAAGGCTTAGAGAGAGTTTTCAAGCTCTCTTTAAATTATAAGATCTCTGAACCAAACACAGGTTTCCACATGTCAGATGTACTGTGTGTAGTATAATCTCTTGGAGACAGCAACCGTTTTAAAGTGTGTAGATGGCAAAAAAACAAAACAAAGAAATGAACAACAGTAAATCCAACAATTTTTTTTTTTTAAAGTGACACTGTGGTACAAACGGTGATGTTTTTAGACACGATAAGTGTTTTACTGGGGAGGCCCATCCCCCTGACAGTTTGGTAAAATCTCCCGGGCGTTGTGTTGTAAACGTACAGCAGCTCCAGGCTCCTTGTATGGACGAAAACATCACAGCGAGGAGATCAGAGCACCCTCTGCTGTAGCTGCAACCTTGGACAGCACACACTGGAGTGGCGTTTGTACCTGCAGCTCAGTGTGACTCTCCACACTGAGCTGCAGTAACTGGGGAGAGAATAACTCTAACTATATAATAAATACCATTCAGCAAGCATCCCTTATTGGTTAATGTTCTGAAAATGTCAAACCAAAATCTGAAAGAAAATAAAAACTTCTGCTAAATCAGAAACAGTCTGCCTGCATACTTCCAAACCTGCTTCCAGCATCAGAGGCCGATGAGCAGCAACACGTTCTGACGGACTGAAGAGAAAAAAAGTGTGGACAGTGGTCACTGTGTGCGTTACTCTAAGAGAAGACGAAAGGATCCAGCAGCGTCAGCGGTGGCGCTTGTCGCTTTCAGCTTATGGCGCCTCCTGCAGGAAGGGCGTGAAGGAGGAGCGGACGGCGCGCCCCCGCAGAGGCTGCTGCACGCGGAAGTTGTTCACCATGCTCTTCTGCACATCTTCCTCGGCTGAGGTGAACAGAAGGCTCCGGAAGACGGCCAGCTGAGGGGCGAGAGAGTCAGAGGGAGACAACAGATACTTGCTGAAAGTTGCCTTGAAAGACAAATTGGTGCTGAAGCACAAAAGCACATCTTCAGAGGTTGGTGTGCAACTTAGCTTAAGTTGCACCACTGATTTTTGTAGTATTTACGGCTAGCATGTTAGCAATCAGTTGCCTAGTCACACAAATCTCGAACTGTGTTTCTCCTTAAGATCTTAAAGAGTGTCCAGCCGCTTTTTCCAAGCTCCAGAGACTACCACGATCCCCACCAGCTCAAACATGTTTATCTACAATGTTCATTTACTCGTCTGTACTTATTTGTGTGACATTTGGTCCTCGGCTGGATGCTGTTAAATGTGAAGTTTAACAGAGGAGGAAGGCTCAGAAAGACATAAAAAAAAAACATATACATGAAAAATTTAATTTTTTTTCATGTATGAAATCTGAAAAAAAAAAGATTAGTGCAGCTTTTATGACATTTTGTACTTTTTGTTGATGTAATTGTTAAAAACACTGTACCTACCTGGTCATGGCTGACTTCTATGTGCTGTTTCATAATGATCCAGGTGACGGACTCTGTCAGAGGAGGTGTGGTCAGAGAGCCGTGGTACGTCCAGTAGTCATCAGTGTTGGAGGGTAACAGACAGCCAGGGTCAAACCGGGTAAACTCCACCACACTGCCCTGCAGAAGGACAACGAGGCAAATGCTCAGTTAAAGGGGACGAATTATGTTCACTTCTGTCCTCCACGGTTTCATGCACGAGTCACAGTCCAGAATAATCGTGAAATATAGCTGGCCTTGTGCTCTGTGAATCCATGGACTCTTCTCAGTATCTGACCCGACAATCAAAAATTCATAATTAAAGCTGTGTGGGTCGGGCGAGCGTGTGCCCAGCGCAGCCTCAGTTTCCTGTTCTCAGTCGGAAGAGTGCAATCTGATGCAATTTGGTGCAATCTTCTGCGCACCATCACCTGCAGTTTTCCAACCACAGAACTGCTCTTACTGCTGCTTGTTTTTTCATTTTCTGCACCGTTCTCTGAACTAGACTGTTGCAACACCAGAAACACTTCTGCCGCTTCCACGTGCCACCTTCATTTAAGTACTACCTGAAGTGTCATTTGCCTCATCGTCACGGTTCTTGAGACACAGTGAAAACGCAGCTGTGAATTTAATCCGACTTCAGCTCTTCTGACTGCTTGGTGAAAAGGGCTTCGACCCCGTTAGTGTGAATGAAGCCTGAACCACTAGAGGGCACCACTTTCCTATAAATTGTCAACTTTAGAACTGCCTGAAATATTTTGCCACTAAAGCAGAGAAAAACAATCACGTGTGTGTGACTAACCTTGTGTCTGATTGCAGGCAGAGCGTCTACCAGTTTCTGCAGCCCCTCGTGTCTCTTTCCCACCTACGCAAAGATTACATGTTAATCCGGATCACAGTGCAAATCAGCTGGAGGGCCGATGTAATGTAAACAGCACTCTGTCACATTAACAGCCCGCCAACCTGCTTCAAGTAGGTAACGTAAAACAAAGGTAGACTAACAGGTGATTTTGAGTAATTAAAAGTGTGTGTGTGTGTGTTGTACCTTTAGAAAAACTCCAATGACAGCCAGCCCGTTATCCTCCATCACTGCCTCCTCAAACAGACTGTACTTATCAGAGTTCCAGTGGACCAAGTGGAGCTAAAGAGGCACATTAAACAAAGACATCATTAGTTTGTCTGCATGTCACTCAGACTGTGACAGCTACACTCTTTCCATCTGTTTTCCAAATGAAAAGATTTTTTGAATCGTAACTGTAACCTGATCCTCTGCGCGCACACACACACACACACACACAAAGACACAAAGACTGCTGAGTGATGAGAACCACGACATAGACATATTCCCAACACCACTAACTAGCATTTGGTGGCGGCCACGCACACACAAACACAGTCACTGGAACTTCTCGTTACATAAGCGTGCCCCGCGGTAATGGAACAACATGAAAATAGATGCAGGACATCTGTGCCAGTCTGTAAGCCCAGCTGCTGAGAGACAAACACACCCTTTATGTTTGCGGCACGCCTCGAACGCGATATGCAATATAAATGTTAAAACGTTTCAAGAACAAACAATTCCAGCAGGAACATGAGGGCATGTAGAAGGACCGCAATTTAAGTTAATATTTGTTTTAACAGCACTGCGTTTGTTCCCTTCCTTCTTTCTCTTTCTAACATTAAACATGTTAGTGGCTCAGACTGAAGGCATAAAAAATATATAAGAATAAGCATAAAATACCTACATAATTAATCTCCATGTGGCCACTTTTAGCTATGAGCAGGGGTAGGCTCAGCCCATCCAAACAGGTACATCTTGCTACCGTGTTAAATCTGCTTCGTAGGACGTCGGCTACTTTTTTGACTGTAGATCAGTGGAATCTCCAGAGTGGATGAGTGGGAACGTACAAAGTGGAAAAACTCGTGGGACAAATATGGGGGAAAAAAACTAACCAGAACAGAGAGTGGGGGACCCAGGAGGATAAAAATCCCACGATTTTATTTGTTTCCATTGTCGCTGCTCGCCCATGAAAAACTGGGACATGACCAGAAGGTAATTAACACCATTCAAAAGCATAAATGCTGCTAACGTCAGCCACCTGTATAAGTTACATTGTAGCCTCTACAAAGACTCACCGCATGAGTCTGAATGCACTGGCCACCCTCTAAACGGGTGTCAGAGGTCCGGCGGTGAAGACTGCCGTAATTCTCAGAACTCAAAACACAGTAATAATAAAAACACAGCACCGATAAAAACCTGCTAAAGTTTAGTGTAAATCTTTTTATTTTGCTCAGGGAAAAAAAAATTATTTCTGATAAACACAGAGGAGACTTTTGCATCTTTTCTTATTGGCTGAAAGAGGGGTTTCTACTGTGAGTGTATTAACATGCGGGTCATGGAGTCCAGTTGTTATTTATAACATTCTTGTGTGGCTTCTATGTCGGTATCTCAGAGCTGTCAGCGTCTCTGAGATGGCTCTATCTGGGATTTCAGGGATTCAAACCCGAAACCTTCAGGTTAGTAGAGAGCTGCTCTAACCTCCAGTTGTGGTCTTGCTGTCGCCCACCCTAACACAGCAGGCTACAACAAGCTCTGACCTCTACCGTGAACGAACAGCTGTTTTATTCTAAAATGAACTGATTGATATATGAATAATAAAGCACTTTGAATTTTTCAGGTCCCCTCACCTCTTCTGTGCAAGAGTTTCTAATTTAGTGTAAAGGGCAGCACAGTCTTGACATACACAATGTATTTAGTTGTAATGAAAGATAATTTTACTAATTACAAAACAACAACTCTATCTATAAGCTTATATAATCATATTCTCCAAAAGGTTGGGACAATAACAGATGCAGAAACAGTCGTCCGGATGGGAATACGTTGCTCTAAAGCCCGTGTATCCCTTTCAGCATTGATGAAGCTGCCACTGATGCACCAACACCAGAGATGCAGGTTTTTTACCCGAGTGCTGATAAAAAGCCGGACGGTCCTCCTCCTCTTTACTCTGGAGCATGCAGCGTCTAGGACTACAGAGCAGTTTTCCCACTTTGAACACGGTGGCATTTCACGACCATGGTCACATGTGGCTTCTTATTTGCATAATGGAGCTTTAACCTGCATCTGTGGATGGCACGGTGAACTCTGACCCCACACCGATTTCTGGAAGCCTTCCGGAGTCCATGCAGTGATTTCCATAACTGAATCGCACCTGTTTTTAATGCAGTGCTTCCAAAGAGCCTGAAGATCATGGCCGTATGGATTTTCACAAGAGAGATGATATTTTGTACTGCACATGATGACTTCACGCTGCGGAACATTATTCTGAAATTCTTCCACAATTTGTAGATGCAGTTTATTGCAGACCCGTGAGCCTCTGCTCATCTTTACTTCTGACAAACTCTGCATCTCTAAGATGCTCTTTTTTATATCCAATCACGTTACTGACCTGTTGCTAAATTAACCTAATTAGCTGCAAAATGTTCCCCCATCTCATTTTAGTATCACTGACCATCGCAGCCTTTTGTTGTCCCGTCCCACAGCCCTTTCTTGAGACATTTAAAGTGCACTCATGTTTTTCTTAAAATGGTCATTTCTTTTCCATCGTGAATAAAATATGGGTTTATGAAATTTGCAAATCTTTGCATTCTGTTTTTATTTACATTTTATGAAGCATGTTTTTTGGAACTGGGGTTGTAATTTTATTTTATTTTATTTTTTTAAAGACCTGCATTCGTCCGACACCATCCTTAATTTTGATTAATGAGCAACTTGTTACACGTCAACAAACTGTACATGCTGGCATCAGTGCAGGCGTGGGGGCAGTGAGGGGTTACATAAAGATGTGATCATGTAGAAAGTAATTGCAGAGGATGTGAATTAAGCTCCCTCTCTCTCACAATTACCTGCTTCTTAAGTAATACCTATGTGAGTTTCCATTCAGCAGCTCAGTCACACAATAACATACACAGTGTGCAGTGTTTCTGCACTTAGCATGCTACATTAACCCAGCAGCTGCAAGCTCGGGGCTTTTTAAGCATGAACAGAGCGTGTGAATGGGAGAACATCGCTGTTACAGGTATGAACAGGCTCGTGTACTCGGTGGTGTTTGTATCTCAGGTGATGCTAATTTAGTTACTGTCACAAAAAAAAAAGAGGCTGACCAAACACAACAGGCGACTTATCAAAAAGTCTTAGCTGCACTGATGCTGAAGTGCATTCATGCTCTCAGTCAGTGTCGACTGATAGATGTGGTTACAAAGTCAACACACCAGCCTGAAGTTTTGAAGGTAAAGAAGTTAGTTCCCTGATGTTAGACCGATCGAGCAGAATATCACTTACTGAGGAGAAAACTTAAAACAGAAAGACCCACAAATAACTGAGAACAGCTACAGTGACAGACAACAAAACGGCACGAAGGAGGAAACCCGATCTTTGGTGACACCCATGGATTGCCCGCAAAGGATTCTAGACAAAGACTTAAAGTAAGCAATTTCGCTATTAATGTGTTCATTTGGCCCCATGACAACTTAGTTAAACCTGCAAGTCTACATTTAACCCCGTCTTTGTTATAGAACAGTAACTTCTTCACATTCAGTACAAATAACAAAGATTTCCACGACAGTGACCGAGAGAGCCGCAGCGCACGTACACTTTCTAGATGTGCGAAAAGATTTGCATTGCAGATTATTAGCACTGACTCTTGTGCAGCTTAACTGCCCTTTTCTGATTCACCTTAAACTAACTGCAAGCAAAGTTGCTGAGATAAAATGTTGTTAAAATGTTAAAACCGTGTCTTTTGGTGAGCTGAGCAACTCCCAGAGATGCACGAGGGACACATGCAGTCGTAATATTGTGTGTGCGTGCTGGTTTGAATTAATATACAAATGCTACTAGCTCCTACTATCCAACATGAATCCAATAATGGAAATGACCGCAAGTAAGAAGGGGGTTTAAATAAATCCATGCTAAAAGTGCCGGCCGTGCAGATCTACGTGACCCCACTTCATGTTTTCCATGCGCCTGTGTTAGTGTACGCAGGCGGCAACACTGCTGTACCTCGGCGGGGAACAGCCTCTTGTCCACAGTGTGCTCCGAGCCCCAGCCGTTGGTCTCGCCCCAGTGGAAGTGGAACTGGCAAAGCCTAAATTTGTCTTGCAGGGGGCCCCCTTGTAGCGCTGCACCAGAAAGTTCAAAGACATGAAGATCAGTGAAATATTTCATTTTTTACAGATTTTAGATGTTTGATGAATAAAACACAGGTCCTCCAGAGGAAGCAGCTCATGTGTCGGGAATTTTTAAGTTTTTTTTAGGAAATAATGAGACAAAGTTCAGGAAGAGGTTGCTGAGGGAGTACCACTGACCTAAAAACATCCAGGAAACATTACAGCGAGAGAGGCTATGAAGTAATGATGTTTTATTGCCCCCACAGTATCTGAGCACTGATAGGACCCCTCTTTATCTATACACCGCAGCATAAAGGTTCCTGTCGTCAAAAATAAATAAAGGCTGAAGCTAATAAAATCCCACTTTAAAAAGCTGTTACTGTTCTCTCAGGCTAAGCTTTTAAAGCTTTTAATACAAAGCCTGGGAGCATGTGACAGCCTTTAAAGTTAGTTTTTTTCCTTGGCTGCTCTGAACATTTATAATTTCACTACAAACATGATTTATATTTAGCGTCTCAGTGGTTTTTAAAGTCTGTGTTGTGGCGCAGCCCGGTAATTACACTAAAACGACACTTTAAAGACAGACTGCCTAGAGGCCGGCAGAAACATGGCGAGTCACATGACAGTCCACGCAGCACTTTTAAGCGTAGGATTGCTCACTGGCTTTTCCTACACACAGAGGGCTCTTAAAGGGGGAGCGCAGGAGAAGGTAATCCTCTTGTGTGGGCCAAAATATGGATTCCTACAGCTGGGATTTGCCTTAAACAGACCTGCTCCCAACTGAGTAGCAATAACACATGGTACAAACTATAATCTTACTTTCTACACTTCTATGGTGTAATTATCTGAACAACTTAATGTGTACTGCTCAGAATACTTTAACTAAATACATGTATAGATGACAAAAATAAAAGCAGTACTTACTGGACTTGTCTGTAGTGTCGTCATACTCGACCAGAAAGGAGTAACCATTGTTCCAGATTTGCTGGCAGGTCTGTGGGTCGTATTTGGTAACCAGAGGCTCCAGCTCCGAATCGAAGACGCTCTTTCGTACGACAATATCAATCGGGAGACTGGCGATCCCCTCCGGGTACCGCAAGGGGTCCCTGCCACATGGGATGCACTGGGGAAGAGATTTAAGAGGAGGAGACGAAGAAGAAGTGGAAGGAAATCAAAGAAAAGTTGGTGAGATTTAAGGTTTTTCTTATAGCCGGAGTTAAAACAACAGTTCTCGACTTTGTGTCAAAGGTTAAGGGTCAGAAGAAAAAGTGACCGACAGAGAAAAAAAACCCAAAAACGAATCTGAAACTTACTTTTAAAGTTGCACTCTGCTGCTTCCTGCATTTTTATAAAATCCATTGTTTTTAATATTAAAAATGCTTCACAGAAGATGATTCAAAGAGCGACAGTGTTAGAAAGCCGGGCGCAATCCTTCCTCCTCGAGCCCTTAAAAGGAACTGAATGAAAGAGGAGCAAGTGAGCAATCATACTTCCTTTTAGTGCCCTTACTTCTTTTTTTTTTCCCTAAAGGAAATTCTGAATAAGAGAGAAGTGGGCTGGCTGTACAGAAAGTGACACGGGGAATGTCTTGGCACGCCCCCAGCTCCCCTCCACAGCAGGGGAACCCGAGCGGGACCTCTGGGCAGTCAGACTGCACGCTCGGTCCAACGTCTGTCAACAGAGCTGACTTCTAATTACCCAAAGCTCTGCTCACTTCGTCTGGCTCCCTCATTCTGCTTTATGCCTTCTTCCCTTAAAATCCATCCAAAAACCATTAAAAAAAAAAAAAATCTGCTTAAAGAAAAGAAAAACACAGTTTAAAAAAGACGGCTTCCCTCTTTACCTGAGCCCAGCTCAACAAGAAAAAGAAAACGTGTGGTTGTCACAGGGCACAAAGGCAGCTCAGTCTATTGTTTTCCTCATCATTCATCCGGCATGGAGCTTAAGGTTTCCACTGAGAGCCGAGCGAGTCCGACTGGGACGTGACCTTCAGCTTCGTCGGATTTCAGCAGCTCCTCCCGGGGGACTTGGCCGCCTGACTCTGTTATTTCAATAACAGATAATAACCGCTCGCAAAGCCATTCACGCTCCTGCACTGTGATCGTCAGCCGTAACGTTATTCGATACTCCTGAAACTGCCTCAAGATGATCAGATGTCTTGAATTAGTAACAGGGGTTCATTTCACGAACAGCCTGAAATTCCTGAAGCTCGGACTCGAGTCCGTGTCGCCCTAACGTCCTGCTTTTTGTACCACAAATCACTTTTACCGCTTTAAAATCAGGGTGGAGGTACCGAGCAATCGTTCGGGTTTTCCTGGCACGGGACAAGATGTTTGTATCTTGCTATGCTGACAAAGCAGTTCATTTCCTGTGGACGCATCATAATAAAAGCCTCACATGGGGGGGGGGCACACTGTCCGACACGCAGGACTGATCACTGCGATCTGACTGTGTCCTGGAAGTGAAGCAGCACTGAGACTTGAACCTTTTCAAAGACTTTCAAAACAGTCTTGAGTAACCAGCCTAATAGCGTGCTCTGGGCCAATTAGTTTGGTGCAACACGCAGGGGGACCATCGCGGCTGAGCTCCCGTCACTCCTGCCATCAAACACAACCGTTAATTAGCAAACCCTCACTGATACAAATGAGCTAGTACAGATAATAGAAACTATATGCACAAAATAACCAAATCTGATTGTTTTTAATCAATGCATTCAATGCAAATAAACACATAAAGAATTTAAAAAAAAAAGAATAATGCTTGTAATTCATTACATAAATTATAAACTGCGCTCCTCGCTGACTGATGGAAGAAACAGTTTCAACAAAAACAGTAAAAAAATACTGAAGTCTTCAGAGAAAATGATATCTCCAAACCTCTGCACCACTGCACAAGGTCACCTCAGAGTAAGAGCCTTAAAGGAGCTCTGCGCTGAGGCTTTCAGGTGTGCCATCTCTTTATGTTTAGGTTGCATTAACGTTTACCAAACCTGCCGGGTTCAACTGAGAAAACAGAGTGCACCATTGTCCTGAAGCGGGCATGCTGGAAATGGACCAGTATGCCTCCCTGCTACTCTCTAGTCTCTTTTTGAGAGTGTACAAAGAACGAACGTGTCTCTGCACAGAAAAGTGCACAGACGTCAAACAGGAGGCCGATGTACCGATGACACAACAGGCTGGTTAAAGTTAAATATAAACTTTGTTTATCGTCACGGTTGAATTTAAAAGCTCTGCTGGAACAGACAAGCTTTCCCACTCCCATGTCAGAGGTTGCTCTGACAGTAAAGCAGCCAGCTCCTCATTTAAGCCTGACCAACTACTTTATTTTTCTCCCAATGAGGAACGAGCTGGCTTTGTTTAACTTCACGACCACCAGACTAATAACCACAGCTTTCTTTTTCTTCTCTTCTTCTGTGGCTTGAGGTGAAAATGGTCCACTTAAATTTGAATTTTTATTTATCATTGCTGTAAGTCATTCTTTACATTCTCCAATTTAAAAAAACAACAACAACAAAAAACACAGAATTAACCTGGCACTTCATGCTTTTAATTTTGCCTAGCCTCAAACGCAGTGGGCACGGACAAACATAAATGGCTGGTTGTTACATGCTTTATTTGGGTGTGTCTGTCCGATCTGTCCCTCAGATTAGGCGACTACTTTGAAGCAGATACGAGAAAATGAACAAACTCTTGTCCAGCAGTGAGGTAACTAGATCGGATACGCCAGTGTTTTCTCACCACACTTTAAAGGAGCTTACAGGCGAGTGCTAAGTCCTTAGAGGCCATCTCTGTCTTCATGACAAGCCTTAAACATCCATTTAAAATCCTTTGGTTATTAATCTATTCTCATTAGCTTATCTCTTCCTCAGAGATCATCTGGTCATATTTCATGATTTCATTAACTTTTACAAGGTTTCTGGGTCCATTTGCTGAAAAACAACCCCAAAGCACTGGATTCCTGCCTCCACGTTTGACCTCTGAGGCCGTGGGGGGGGGTTATTTTTTGGATTGTGTGATGTTTGCTGCAGTGTTGATCTTAAAATCTGTGTTCTGGAGTTGCTCAGATTCTGCAGATAGACACTTGGCTGTGATGCACGGGTTGTTCTCCTGAAACCCTAATCTTGGGAGCTTAGATGTCACCTTGGGCTTTTTACCTCATCCCTTCACATTCCTCACTATGTGGAATATGTTGTACAGGACCCTGGAATCACCTGGATATGACTTTGCAGCTCATCCTTGTGAACATCCACACTATGGTGACCTGGGGTCCTCACAGATGCTCTACTGCTGACCATGAACTGCCAGCACTTTACCAACGCCTCTCAACTTATTGCCCGCATGAATGTTCTAGAAGGCAACATGGTTTAGATGTGCCGTGTAGCATTACAGAGACTTCTGTCTGCCTGCCTTTTAAAATATCTGCACTGTAAACAACTGCATTAATACCAAGGAAGGTATTTATAGTATTTGTATCGTTATGCTAATGATGTGAAATCAAAATGCATCTGGAATGCTCCATCACAACTATAACTCACTGAAAATGGGCAAAATTCTGGCAGCCAAGCTTTTATGCGGAAAAGAAAGATAGAGGAGTATGACAATTATGGGCATAACTGTATATCAGTTATCAGTCTTTCATAGGCGTATCCATATTGTCATATATGTCCAACATGTGCTGATATGTCTACCAATGATAAACTCCATAGAAGGGCTTGGTTTGCCACAGCACCACTTCTTCCTCCTCAACACTGTGTGTGGTTTGCTGCCTGGAGAACTTTTATAAAGGTTCATTTTGTGTATTCAGGAAAGTTCCTCGTTTCTTTGTGGATCGTGACTCTAATTAATCCTTACCCATAGAAATCTCGGTGGATTGTGAGTCTTCGTGGCAGCTGATGACTGCCAGGGCATGCACGTTGATGGTTTGGGAGTTAGTCCTGCTACTGAGCTGGCTCCTCAGCATCGGTCTTACCCTCCGGAGGCTTTTTTCTGCTGCTGACCGCCTTAAATACATCCTCAGCACGGTCCCCAATGCGTTGTATGACACCCAGGTACTCATAAGTGTAGGCCTGCAATCCTGCCTTCTGGTAATTTCACCTTCTTTCTATGTGATCACATATCATCAACCTCTTAAAATTATTATAGTTATTAATAAATCATTCTTAAATCATACCTGGTTACGAGGCATGTTTTAATAATAGTTACTTAGTTACTACCAGATTGAGCTGGCACATAAAACTACTCCTCCTTTACTACATTTACTCCATGTATACAGTCTGGTGTAATAATTAGAGTAAATGTTTAGCATCTGTAACCCGTTCATATTGGAAAGCTCTACTCCACACATATTTTTGCATGTTGACTCCTGTCCTTGGCTGGAGACAGCGAACAAGGCAACGTTGATGTTACCAGGGCGCAGTGTGGAAATTATTAGGCCTCCTCAGACAAGCTTGGAGACATGAAAACGGCGAGAAATGACTCACAACTCTCACAGTTGTGTAACAAGCAAAAGGTGCAAACAAATGCTGTCAAAGTTGCACGTGACACATTTGCCAGGACCATGGGTGGAACACGTGACATTTTTAAGCCTTTTATGAGACCTCAACTGGAATATGCACAGTGGAAATGAGACGAAAGCTCTAAAAGCACAAAATAATCAACGTTCATAGCGAAATTCCTTTCATATGTAACGAAGTGCATGAAGGTATGTAGGTCAAAGGGCTTCAGAGGGCCCCTGTGTGGGGAACACCGATCAGAGAGATCAATACGTGTTTGGAAAACCTGGAGTCTGACCACTGCCGAGTCACCAGAAAGGCGACTGATGGAAATCCAGGGACGGTCAGAGTCCAGCTCGAGCTTTGCACTGATCCCCTCTGCACGCTTTTGACAGATCAAAAACAAAAGCGACCCACAACCGGTGCTGTGTGAGCCACAATGAATGAAACAAGCTGTTTCACTGTCGCGCTGACACACACTCACTGACACTGTGAGCGGTTACAGACACGATCACTGTGTGACGACGAGCAGGCGCCCAGCTAACGTTACCGCACATGCTTTATAAATACAGGTACTCACTCTGAGACAGCACATATTTGCTTGAGCACGCAGTCAGGTTACATCTTCTGACAGGCGTGATCCGGTGACTCCTGGCTTGCCTGACGAGCTGTCGGTGAAGATGCGAAACCAGAGGTCTAACCAGGGCCGAGAGAGTCACCATTGTGACCGAGTTGGTGTTACCAGCTGCACTTCAAAGGGTTATGAAACGAGCACTATGGCGTTTGAACTCTGCAAAAGTTAGCTAGCCTGCTCAAAACAATGTGTCGGCTGGCTGCTCGCTCCCCTCCGTCTGCGCCCTCCTACCGTTTTGTCGGGGAAACAACACACATTCAGAGTGTGACGGCAGAACGCAAACAACACGCTGTTAAACTTGAAGTGTTGCAATAACGCAAGGACAACACGGTTATATGCACTCGCTGTCGCCGCAGACCCTCGATAACCGATAACAGGGTCGTTGTTTGCGCCAGAGGGGTGCGAGTGTGGAGGGGGGTGCAGAGTGGACCAATCAGCGGCCGTCCTCTGATGGGCGTTAACGAGCACGATGACGTCGAGAGGAAATATATTGAATCAAGCGGCTGATGTTTCCTATGTGAAGACATGTGAGAGGTTTATGTTAAATAATATTACTTATAGCTTTAAAAAGCTATTCTTTTAGTTTCTTAAGATTCAGGACTTCAAAAGTGTTACTTTTAATCAACCTCTTGATAGTTTAAAGTTTTATATCCACAAAACAATTATATACTATTTAATCTATTTATTAAGTTTAATTTTCTATTAGGAAACATGACGTTTGATCTAATCGTACTACATTTTCTTAAGCTTGCTTATAGTAAAGTCTAGTCTCTGTTTTGCATCACAGGGGCTTGTGTCGGGTAAATCACTTTTTGTAAAGACATTATGAATAAGTGAAAAGTGTTAGTCTCTTTTTGACTTTTTTTTAATTTATTTTTTTACTTGAACCATAAAATAACCATGCAAAATGCTCTCACAATGATAGTTGTGAATCAAAACGTGCTCACACAAAAAATGAAGACACCAGCATGAACTGCTGCGCCCTAACTCACAGGGGATCACCTCCGCAGGCATCTCCACATTTGAGTTAGCAGATTAAAAACAAGATGCTCTTCCTGACACAACCCCAAAGGGCTTTATGTCTCTACCCTGGGTCAAACCAGGGAGCTTTCACTTGTTAGGCAAATGTGTAACCCATTAACCTACAGAGTCACAGAATACACCACTACCTTCACAGTAGATGGTCTAACAGATCAGTGCTAGTTTACATCATTTTCTGGCACAGCCCACAATCTAAATTTTAGCAGAAATATAATGCTTTTTGTATTTTCTTTAATCAAAACTTTTACCACATATCTGTTGCTCTATTTCTAAAGGACACATTTAGTGACGAGGTTAACTTTCCTCTCCCAAAATTTGTCACTACCAAAACATGCAATTCATTTCAGAAATAGTTGCATATTTTGCATTTGCAAAATCAATTTGAATATTTAAAGCCCCCTTTAAAATATATCAAAATGATACCTAAAATATAATCAAATTAAATTAAAAAAAAAACCCATTTAAATCATATTTTCATTCACTGAAATTTAGATTTTATACTTTGGGACCACCATCTCTCAAAATAATGTCACATAAAAACAAGGATGTTTATTATTAATTTAGAACTATTTGAACTAAAGCTTTTGAATTAAATAGATCACAACGTGACATTAATAAATAACAAGGGTCCAAATATTTGTTTTTTTAAAACCAATTCAGTATTAACATGGCCAAAATTTCAATCTGGACAGAATATGTACCAGTCATCCCTGAGTTTTCTTCTACTCTTGGCTCTGTATGATGTCATTGAGAGCTGATATCGGCAATATGGCCATCTCAGGCATGCCTTGGCTCTGAGAACCTGTTTGTGGGGTACAACCAATCAGAAGTAAGCTGGTTTAAAGGGAGGGAAGCTAACACTGCTCATTTCAGACAGAGGATGAACTACTGGGCCACACCAAGGCCCTTAATACAGTGAAGACTATTCTGAACTGCAAATCATGTAACTATAAGGAGTTGGTAGTAAGCATAATCTGTCCCCTTTAAAAAAAAAAAAAAAAAAAAAAGGATTTAATCATTTGTTTATAACTTTTCTGAACTCTTAACATCAGCTCAGTACACGAAATATTCAACCAGACAATCTCCTGACCTGTTTCTGACACGCGTTCGTGTCTTCTCCCTCGTGCAGGGTTTCCATTAACAGAACGTGATATGTTCACACGGACACAAACACAAGACAAAAATAAGAAGCATCTACAATTGTTGAGTTTATTGTCTTCATCAAATTGGTCCAAAGGGGTCTCATAGCCTTTCAACAAGTCAGATCACAATAAAATATGAAATGATGGACAGTGACAGGGTCAGACTGGAGAAGACAGCAGGACACAAAGTGCCCGTAGCTTTTACGTAAGTGCAGGACTTCACTGCTGCTAGATGATCCAGTTTAACCTCTGCAGCATCAAATGGGACAAACCGATCAACCCGCTGCTGCACCCGCTCCGTTTTTAACCATCTTTAGACTTTGTTGCTCAAACAGAACCAAGAAAAATAAAGAAACTGTAACATGTTTAACATTAAACTACTACTGCCTTTTAAAGCGTACAGTTCAGCCATTGCCATTTCCCCCAGGGAGCCGTGTTAGCGCCTCTCTGTGGCTGTTTGAGTAACTGATTCTGGATTAAGATTAAGAGCCGGATGCCTCGCTGCAGTGAAGTTATGGAGGGCGTGGTTACCTTCTTGCAGCCTAAACTTGTCAGTTCTAGAAAAGAGGTAGCAAACTAACACCCCTTGGCACAAACTCTCCAGCAGTGCCTCTGTGCTTTACTGACCCGCACGCACACATTAACAGCACCTAAAGGCCGCCCCCCACCCCCAGCAGACTGATTTTAAGACAACCTCCCACCCCTCCGTGCCTTCTTCACAACAACTGAGGTCAATATTACAACCCCCAAAAAAATGTTTTGGTTTTTTGTCACCTTTTTTTTTTTTAAGTCGACATCAAAGCACAAAAACACCCTGACTTGTGTAGCATGAGAAATACAGTACGTTTATAAAAAAATACAAAAAAAGCACTTGTTTATTTAACCAACAAGAGAAGCAGTTCATAAGGGCCAGAAGTGACATAACAAAGAGAAGTTTGTGTATTTTTCAAAACCTCTTTTCTGTTTGTTTTTTAATCTAGAATCTATTTACAGCATCATGTTGGAGAGTGGAGGGAGTACGAAAGCACAAACACGTTTGAGGGGGAAACTGTTGAAAGCCCGGGTAGTAAACGGTTCTTCATTAAGGAGGTGTTTTATTTAAACCTACTGTCCGTCTCGAGTCAAAATGTCGAGCGTTCAAAGAGTTCGCAGTCCCGTAGGGGGGAGGGGAGGGGAGTTAGTCCAGAGCGATTATGTCATCATCGTCATTGTTGTCAGCTGCTGATTGGTCTGTCCGTGGGCGCTTGACGGAGGTCTCGCCAGTTTCCGCGTCCGAGTGCTTCCTCTTCGTGCCGCTAGTCGCTGCTGCTGTTGCTGAGCTGGAAGGCGCCCCTTCCTCCTCATCGGAGTCCACTATCATGATGTCATCATCCTCTGAAGGAGCTGAGATCGAAGAGAAGAAGATACAGATTTGTTTGCACAACACACAACAGGGCTGAAAACAAACCAACGACTGCCCTTTTAGACTACAGTGTTCAAAAACGGTCCAAAATATAATCAGTTTTTTTTTTAATGATGAGACAGTGAGAGCCCTGACTGCTTCTACAGGTAGCAGTCAGGTACATGTAGCATGCATTGCAAAGGACCTGCCAGCCCACATGTTACAAAATAAAATAATTGAGTTAAGTTAAGCAGAATGAATATCCAACACTCTGAACGTTCTTTCGTGTCTTTCACAGCAATTATCTTTTCTTCAATGTCAAAGGGAAAATAATCCAACCATCAAGAGCTGCAGTGCATTAAGTCTTCATTATTACCCCCATTTATCAGTCTGTGCAGTTCCACAAGCTCAACAATTTTGCCATCTTCTGATCAAAATGTAACTAGCTGACTCTTAACGGTTTTGTTACATATTTAAAAAAAAGAAAAGAAAAAGAAGAGCCTGAAAGCATTAGTAGAGCTAAAGAGCCCTACAAGCCAGACAAACAGCGTTTACTTCAGCGTTTACTACGACCCATACGTCGTAAGGCTAATGCAGAGTCTGGGGTTCAAATCTGCCCCTGAGGCCACTTCCCCCTGCTCATTCTCCAGGTTTCCTGTCTTCTCTCCACTGCCCTATCCCAATATAGCCTGAAAAGCTTAAAAAAAAAAAGTATTTAACCCTTCCAGTCACAGTGTACACAACTGTGTACATCACTTTCTATAGTTACATACTGTACTGTAATATTAAATTTCTAACATATCCTACCTAAAAAGATGATGAATTTTTTCCAACAAAAAATTCCCCTATCCTGACCGAAGGGCTTATACAAAGAAATGCATCTTTGAATTCTGTGCAGCCCATGAGAGGGATACCTACTGTTAGTGCTGCTTTTTATCCACAACTGAATTAAAAAAAAAAAAAAGTATCATAACATCACAATTATAATATCTGTGCCGTTTGATTATTTTAAAATTGAAAGAATCCATCGTGCATTTGCAGTATGATAGTGATAGCCTCAACGGTCCAAAAAGAACATTAGGCCGAAAAAAGCAGTTTGTATATGGGCAAAGATCAGGTCTAATGTGCTCTGGATGAAGAAACAGAGTCGTTTGGCCACAATAGTTGTAGACACATTTGAGTGCAGACCAGAGGAAGGTTTCCAGGAAAACACCCTCATACCAGCTGTGAGTCATGGTGATGGAAATGTTGCTGTTTGGGGTTGCTTAGCTGCCTCACTGTGAGATAAATGCCCCAAATTTTAAGTGGACCTTTTATAATGAATATTGATCCTAAGCAAAAAAAGGCCTGAATTTTAAAAAAAAGGAAAAATGGAAGGTTATGGAATAAACTAGTCAAATGTGGGAATCTCAATAAAATGCAGGGAACCAGGAAAACCTCCAAACATCTTCAAACTGAAGGAATTTTTCATAAAAAGTGGGCAAAAACTTTCACCTTGCCTTTGCCTGATTTTCCTTTTCCTTCAAAGAACAAAACTGACAGCTTCTCCAAATGTCGCACATATTTGTCTTGATTTTGTACAGCTCCATTTCTGAAGCCTGTATCTGTAGACATCCTTTCAAAGAGGATAAATCTACTGAAAAAGTCCACAACATTTCCAGAGGGCGCCCTTTTTATTCACCATTTTTACACGACTGCATGTTTTCGCTTCAGGTCTTTACACTACCCATGATGCTGACCTTGGGAGGATGTTGACGGCTGGGCGGAGTCCTTGTTGCCGTTGGTGATGCTGTTAACCTCCTCTTGGTTACTCTGAGGGGGCGGAGCCTTATCGGGGGCCTCACCTACTACCTCGAATTCCACATCCCGCTCTAGGTCCTCACTGCCAACAAAGACAGATGCACACACTTTTCAGCCTTGTTCACTTAAGAGGCTGACCATAAACTGAAATTCAGTCATGCACAGAGGTACATACGTGTGCAGGACATTAACGAGGAGTGTGTAGTCTTGGAGGAAGTCGTCAGCTTGGAGTCGGCTGCCGTTACGGATCCCAAAGTCGGAAAGAAATTTGTTGTTGTTGGCTGTGAAGAGAAAGGAAAAGTATACTTATAAATGTAAGCAGAATCCATTCACTGATTCCTTGAAACCCTAAGACAGTAAATAATACAATTTCTTTTTTTTTAATCAGCAACTTGCAAGATATTAAACTATAATAAGGTGTATGATGCTCGAGTCATTTCAAATAATGTATCAGTTTTATGATTAAAGAGTTTACAAATTGAGTTTACAAACTGAAATGCTCTTGTTTTCCTTTTAGCCTGGAATTACTTTTCCCTACAGACAGCCTAACAAATGCTGTTAGAGCGCCCTCTTCTGTCCACATGGAGAAGCACTGATTTTTCATTTGCATTTAAGGAAAAAACTAATGCAAATGATTGATGTCTCTACAGGCACAGATTATCTTTAGCATTATTCCCTGGTAAGTTTGATTTTGTGCCACCCTCTTGCGGTTCAATCATCATCATCCTCTACCCATACAGTCTCTGCTTGTTCTCCTTCAGTCAAAGCTCAAAGTGAAAATTTCTTACATAAAGAGCAAAAAAGAGGGAAGATATACATATTGAACTGCTCCTTCTTCCTTACCCTCCGTCTCTCCTTCCTCTGAGGAAATGAGGATGGTTCCTTTCCCATCTTCTATCTGAACATCTGGAGCCACCATACCAAACCTCTCCTTCAGAATCTGAAAAGAAACACAAAAACCACAAAGTCAACAGACACAACAGCATCCAGTCATGTGAAAAAGGAAGTTTTGACAGGACACTCAACAGTCCTGTGAAAACCACCAAGAGCTCCATCTCAGACGCTAAAGTTAGCATGTTAAAGTTCATGACAGCACGATTAGAAAAAGACTTCCAAACAAGTTTGGCTTGCACATGGCAGCACAGCTGGGACAGTGTCCTTTGGATAGATGAGATCAAAGGGGAGGTTTATGGACATAATACACAGCAGACCAAACACAGCAGAGCAGCACAATTTGACCATGACCACCTCTGTACACCAAAGTATTCTAGAGTCAAATGTGAGGTCATCGACAGCTAAAGCTCAGCTGCAATTGGCTCATGAACCAGGACAATGACCCCAAATAAAACAGCAAATCTGCAACAGATGACTGAAAAAGAAAAGAATCGAGGTGCTGCAACGGCCCAGTCAAAGTCCAGACCTCAACCTGACCTTTAAAGAGTTCATAAACAAATACCAGCAAACATCACTGAACTGAAGCAACACTGTAAAACTGTGTGAGACTGAAAATCACACAGAAAATGATTACTTCAAGTTATTGCTGCTGAAGGTGGTTCTACAAGCTACTGAATTATGTGATTTTTCACAGGAGTCTTGCTCAGCAGATTTATTTTGTCGTGTGTATCCCAATGGATGTAAGAGCTAAACCTCGGACGTGCCAACATAAAGCCTAACACATTAACAGGTTTCCTCACTTCTGTGAGGTTAACCAGTATGACTACGGAGCGCTCTGGCAGCCGCTGAGTTCCAAACCCAAATCTCAGATCTCAATGGGGGGGGGGAAATCATGCCAATATCTGCACCAAACCGGTCATGCTGAACAATGTTACAGGCAGCATAACGTTCTCCACGGCTTCTCCAGACCTTTCACATATGCTCAGGGTGAACCTGCTCTCATCTGTGAAAAGCACAAGTGCAACCTCTGTATTGCCTCATGCCACCACTAATGGCACTGACCCCAGCCAAATGACAAAACAGTCAGGAATGGTTGTTTCCCCAAACTCGTCTTTTCTGCATTTGGGGGGGGGGGTCCCATTGTTGCTCATCTAGTGTTGTTAATTACACTTAGTCCAGCTTCATCTATTCAGAAACTTTTAAGCTTGGTTACAGACTGACTAAGAAGTTGTTTTTTATGATATCATGGTCTACAATTAACAGATGTCATATTCCCACAAGCCAGTGAATTAAAATGAAGGCTACACTCTTTGGTTGCCTGTTACCACACTAAATAAAGGTACTGGAGCACTTTACCGTAATCAGGTCTATTGGTGGGGCAATGTGTAATCTGTCTTTGCAAGATTTTATGACTCTACAAAGGCCTAATCTGACACAGTGACCACTGTAAACTGGCGCAGTCTGAATAAGACAAAGACAGGTGCCTGAAAGGACAACAGATGCTCTAGATTTTTATGAATTACACTGACATCACTGCCACTGTCTTCCATCCTGGGTGTGCGGTAACGTTACCCTGTCCTGCAGAGAGACCACAATGGTTTTGTGAACGTTGAGTTTGACTGTGACTTCGGGTTTGCTGGCGCAGACGTAACAGTTAGCGCTGGGCGGGTCCAGGATGCACGGGACCAGCAACTTCTTCCTGAGATTGGGACACTTGTTCAGGAAGATCTGAAGAAAGGTAAAATAAGATTAACATGAAAAGAGGTGACAGGAAAGATTAATTTTCTCTACTGAAATGGCTGCCAGCGTAAGCTTGACACAACCAAGGTTGTGCTCCAGTTATGACAAACCCATGAAATACGCTCCCTCACACGAGGCTACTTCAGCAAATCATACAACAGTAAACAAACATGCTGCTGGCAAATGGTCCTTTTAAAGAGGCCTAGTACTGTGGCACATTCCCCATTCTGTAAACACCTATGGGTAGACAACATGCTGGAAAACATTTCCATCTAACTTTTCCCTCTTGCATTAAATCTGGCATGTCTACCCAACCAAAACATGTAATATAAATTTGGATTTTAACACACAAAAATAACACTGAACTAACTGTGCGACAGGATTCCAGTTCCCCAGACAGGATCTTGAGTCCCTCCAGCACGATGAGCCCGGCAATAACAGCATTGGTTGTGGCAATAGCTGGGATGATGTTGCCCGCCATTGCTGAAAGAAACCAACCAACAAATTAAAAATTTTGATACACTTCTGAAATCCATGACCGTTTGTTCCCAAAGGAAGCTGCTTCCTTCCCGACTCCGTAACTTACACTTGACATCAAAGCGGCTCTTCATGTTCATGCTGAAGATGTGCATACGCAGGTTGGCTGCTGCAGTAACAAAGTCCATGGCTGGAGGGTCATCCTGACAAGAAGAGGAGGGAGAGAAAGGATTAGACTCAGGCAGGTATTCGTCATCTTTGTGGGGCACTTGACTACAGCTGCAGAAACCTTCTACTGGAGCACGCTAAGCTAAGCACTATATTAAATGTGTAGCTATATCAGCAGCCAGCTGTTCTCGCCGTCCCCATCAGTCAGCTGCTCTGAGCTTTCAATAATGCTTTGTGGCGCTGCAGCTGGGTCTGCTGGGTGTTAGGCTGCAAAGCTATTCAGATGGCTGTACCTTTCCTGTTGTAACATACCAAATGCAACATGCACAGAGAGTCAAGCTCAGCACTCGGGGTTGGCCTTTATAATGTGTACTCATTCTGGCAGTCAGTAGAGGGCAGCTCTGCACTTAGAATGCAGTTTCACCTCCAGATATGCCAATGATCATTTACTGTCTAAAAAGGTCTTTACTGGTTTATGCAATGCAGTTAGCATTGCGTCATTTCTTTCATACAAGCACTGGAGAAATATGTGGCTTTGCATGATTCTATCATCACTGTCTACAACAAGCCACTTTAGCTCCTCTCCCTTCAAGCCAACTTCCTTCTGACTGGCTTCCACTTGAAAAAAAAATAGATCTAAACAGCAACTGTGGGCACTGCCAGAACTGTGTTCCTGAGATGACCATATTAGGGATATCCACTCTCACTGACATCACATAGAGCCAAAAGCTGGAAAAAATTAATCCAGAGCAGTCTAAGCCTTTGTCTCCTGGGCCTCATTATTCAAAGCTTTGTCCATGTTTAATAATACAATCATCCACTATTGTACTACAGAAAATGAAAGGAATTAGTTTCCCTTAAAGCAGTGGTTCTCAAACCATCATTCCCACTTCGGGAATGATGCCTTCACTGGCTTAAAGCTAAATTTGTGATTTTTATTCTAACTGAAAGTCAGAAGGCTTCGTTTCCCCTCACATTTCCTTCCTTTAAATTCAGTTTAGTCGAGAGTGTCTCGTCTTTACCTTGTCCCAGACCAGCTCAGCACCATCGCCCTTCTCCTGCAGCTGTGAGCGGAGTGTCTCCACGCTGTGCTGGAACAGCTGGCAGTAACCCCAAACACCCAGAACCTGCTGGTCCTTCAGACCTGAAGCTGGACTCTCCTCCTTTGTACACTCTGAATCACAAAGCCAAAAGAAACACACACACAAACAATATTGTGGTTAATGAAGCCTTTAAAGAGTTGACCCCCTTTTTTTTAATTAATGTACATCTGACATCTTACAGTTATGTTTCATGCATAAGTGAACTATAAACATGAGTAAATTCCTCCACTGGCTGCACGCTGTGCAAACAGCTGTTCTTTTTCACACGTGTCACCTGGTTGTGTTGACACAAAGAATAATTGTTTCTGCTCAACTTACAGCTAATGTGGAGCTCAGTATCATCCTGAGAACGACAACTTGGACATGTTTGGCTATTCTGAAGAAAAACTGATACACAAGTAATACATTCGTAATTAATAACAAGTTTAATGTCAGGTGACGCTGAAAGCCTACAAGGAGTCAAACTCTCCATGTGTTTAAAAGACATACCACTGTTCTCGAGCTGCTGCCAGTCCAGAGGTGTAGGAGCTTTCCTCTTCTTCCATAGCTTGTCCATGGTCAGGAGGTACATGATGTCGTCTTTGAACAGCTGGAAAAAAGACCCAATCAGAATTGAGCCTGTTACTGTATGTATGTGGTGATACTATGCTAAATGACTACACTTGGGGGGGGGGGGTTTCTCAAAATTTTTATGCAGCCTACATAAGGAATGAACACTCAACTTCATTCACTCTGCTTCTTTACAACTTCTATTCACAGAGATTATTTTCTTAATAAAGTAAGAATAATATGTTTACCTAACTAATATTTCTGGTCCCGACTAGCAACTAACAACATTGAAAATTTTACTCAGCTACTCATGCACATCCTTATTCCACTTGTCTAATTAGTACCTTGTTGAAGAGTTTGACGGGGTCGTAGCCGGTGGAGCGGGCCCATTCCTTGGTGGAGACACGCTTGATGTCTCCATCCTTTTCTGAGGCAGTGGCACGAGCCGCCGTCTCTTCAGGATTCCCTGTTAACAGAATTCACAGCTTTCACACGCCATGTTCCTTTTTTTTAATCTAAACCTATGTCAGTGTTCACCTTGCTGTGTGTATCAACAATTAAAATGCTGCGCTCTCACTTACACGCAGCCTCTGGGTCTGCCGTGTCTGGCGACACCTCTTGATCTGCGTCTTCCTCTCCAAACAGCTGACTAAATTGCAACATACAAACAGGAGAAGATGGACATCATAACACAGCCTAGTGTCCTCTAATGTTTCTGAAGGATTGTATAGCAATTCCTGCTGTCTTAGTAACACAATCACATCTAATCCCAAAATCCAGCTTTAAAATTTAAGCTCCATATACACTTGGAGAACTCTTGAACTCAGTTATTAATAAGGACAAGCCTTACTTGAAGAGGTATTTGGCCCAGACGATGCAGTGAATGGGCTCAGACGGCGTGTTTCTTATGGTGCATCCCGGGAACGTCTTCTGTGCTGGTTTCGGCTGGCACTCGTAGCACTCTGTCATTCCCTGAGGAAGAAAGACAGAAGAGACACAGATGTTCGCTTTGCTCAAAAACCTACAACACACGTCAAAATCAAGGCCATAAATTTCATACATTTTAATCCTTACGATTCTTTGGTACACGTTCATATACCCACTTATAGCTGTGGTCTGCAAAGCAACATGAAATCATGCACAGTATCTGCAAGCTAACAAGCTACCCACTATACAAAGAAAGAAAAAGGAAAGCTGATATTTCAACAAAGATGTGTCAAATTTGTGCTTTTCGGCATGGAAAGACAGATGTGCGTGCTACCTTCTTGATGACCGTGACCTGTCCCAGGTATCCAGCAGTGCCACTCTCTATGAGAGGGATATCAGCTGCCAAGCACATCCTGTTCACGTGGTTACGGGCAGCTGGGGAGGCAACAAATATTGTTATTGACCTAATTTGAAGGTGTTGGCTGTAATAGCAGATACCTCAGTAATGCTGCCAGGTGATGATACCTCTGTTATCCAGAGCGTTCATCACGAGCATGAACTTTCTAAAGAACTCCACGTTGTATTCAGGGCTGTCAGGGAAGAAACGAACCATGATCAGTCCCATATCTGCACACTCCTGATGAAGCTAACCTCAGTATGATAAAACTGCAGCAAAAAAAAGAAGAAGAAGAAGAAAAAAAGAAACTTGCTTCATGATGCTGTCGTGGTATGCGGTGATGTTGGCACTGGGGCAGAACTGCAGGGCGCTCTCCTTGGCCACCTGTAACACAGAATGTTTAACATAAGAGCTCAGACAGAACTTAGCAGCCTACAGGACCAGAGGTGAGCTCCATACGTGGTGTTACATACCTGTGCTTTAGACTTGCCTACATGCTTCTTCTGAAACAGGAACTGACGGTTCAGGTTGCTGACATCAATTGTGTCCAAGTCAATCTGCCAAAATTAACAGGGTTGTAAAGTCAGTCGAATCCAATCCAACAGTCAACCACTTTTCTATTGGTTTGGACACAAATATTTTCTAGGTTACAACAAACATGAGTGAGTCGCTGCAGCAATCAGAGAACCGCACAAACTTTTTAAAAAGGGGAAATGGCTAGTCCTGAAGTCTTCTGGTTATCTTTGACTTAACTGTCATCATCTCGGTACTCTAGTTTTGCTCAAGATCACACAGAAAAACTGTTTTTGGTCACCAATAGCGCAGAGAGAAACATATCCGCTCCTCTTAGGGGCCCCCGCATGGGATGATCGTCTGCCTCCACCTCACCCGATCCCTGGCATCAGGGATAGGGTGAACTGTTATTGACTCTGTCACACAACCCTTCACTACATCCACAAATCTTTTGAGGTATTCCTGTTTTCGTCCTGCCTGGCATATGCAGCATCCTCTCAGTCTTGCCTCCCTAACTTGGTTTCCAAACACATGCAAAATACATCAGTGCTCTAAAATACAGAAGACAAGACACATTCAGCAGAGAACTAGTTCTTCCTCCTAAAGTCTGCGGAGGATGTCAGATGACAGAAAATGAAAACTTTTAATGCAAAGACAGGACGGATTCTGCCATCTTTAATAAAATGCTGCAGTACAAGTTATTTTGCTGCAGACATTAACTACTGTACTTTACTGAGCAGATTTTCACGTTTGACGTTGGGAGACTATGATACTAGCAGATGAGAGAAAACAAGCACAGGCACAAGGACCCGCCCACACACTTTTGGCAATATAGTGTATACATGTTAGGTTAACTGATGGTTCTAAAGAAGTGTAAAGGACAAAGTGCTGTATCAATGCATGGTTAAGGTGTGACTTGGACCTGCAAGCATGATCACGTAATCCTAAGCAAACTGAAATTAAAAAAGGGACCTGTGCTGCCATGTCAGTGAGTGTGTGAAACGTGCAAATCCCAAACATACAAAGTCTCCTACCACTGTTTTGAATGCACAGACTAGTTTGGAATAAGCAATGTTTTTGCTCTCTGTGTTATTGAATATTGCCTTAATATTCATAATTATAAATGGGTGTTGTGGGAATTTCTATGATATAGCAGTGAGTTGCAATGGTTATACGCGATTAAACATTAAATCCCAACAGTTGCAGATTGTTTTTGCCATTTCCACTTTCAAGAAAATATATTTGAATCATTATGGCTGTTATGTTTTCATGGCTTCGGTAAAACAGGACACGATACTGTGTGATGGGTTCAAAACCAAGTGCTGTAAAACCTAAAAAAAAAAATCATTGTCCCTGCTCTTTGAAAAATTAATTAAGGATTAATCCTCCATTTACTGATGTCAGCTTCACCATTATGCATTCTGTAGTTCAAAAACGGGTATGGGCATTTATAAGGGACTTCTTGGCCCGGATCAAAAATAACCTGGATGAACAGCATATAAGGCTTAATTTAACAACACTTTTGTAGCACCCGTGAACTCCTCACGCTCAGCTCCCAACGGGCTCAGGCACAACAGCGAATAAAAGAGTGAACACACGGAGTCAGTATACACAGTGATGATGTTTCTCACAACAATGAAACCTGCACAGCTAAACAGGAAGACGTCCAAGTGTCTCCTTGGGGGCACACAGCCAGCGGTGCCCTTACAAAGAAGATGACAGGCTAACTTAGCAGCGATAATGGCGCCAACAGTCCCGGCTACATCGCTACGACCTCGTTCGCGTTTTTACAGCTAGACATCCGGGACAGTCCACTTAACCATGTTGAGTACTAAGAAACAACCACCAAGATACTAAACGCCACGTCTCAGGAATTAGCCCGAGCCCGCACGCCTCCTCCTGATACGCTCAGTGCAGCACAAAGACCCAGCTAGCATGCTAGCCGGCTAGCTAAGAGGCACAGCCACACAAACAAACAGCGCGAACGGGACGGACCACTTCGATGTTCTTGAAGCCGGTGAGCACGAGGTTCTTCAGCAGCTCGCAGCCGATCCCTCCCGCTCCCACCACCAGGACCTTGCAGGTGGAGATGGAGTCAGCCAGCTCTTTTCGGAGGGAACCCACCAGTTGGACCATGTTGATGGCTATAGAGACAGACCCTGCAGCTCCTGGAGGATAGCGGCTAGCTTCTTCTTCTTCTTTCCACCCACTTCCGGGTCACGCCGCTTCTTCCTCTGCGAGACTCTGAGGCATAGCGACCTCTTCCTCACGGCCCCTAAATTCACCGAAATACTTTGAACTGAAAAAAAACTAACTTTGAACTGTTATTGAGCATTTCTTTCAGTTTTAACTTGTACACATTGACTTTACACTGAAAAATGTGCTTCATTTTTATTGGATTTTTTTTCTTTTAATAGCGCGGCCTAATATTTTATTTCTTCATTGTTGACAATTAGCAACTAAAATGTGCAGCCTAAATATAATTCTACACCCATGTATAAAAACAAAAAAAGGAAGAAGAAAAAGGAAGGTATAACAATATAGACTTCAACTCATTTTTTGGTCTCAGCTCAAGAACTGAATCCATTAAAAAGAATACTTCAGCTGACATACAGGAGTATCAAAAAAAGTGGTGTGGCTGTTGTCAGATGCACAGTAAGGAGCCACTTGAAGAAAAATGGGCTGCACAGTCGAGTCACCAGAAGAAAGCCATGACTGTGCCAATGCCTCAAAGCAGTCTGTTTACAATATGCCAGGCAGCTGAGAGACAAACCTCAAAACTTCAGGAACAAAGTTATTTGGAGTGATGAGACCAAATTTGAAGCTTTTGGCCACGATCATAGACGCTACAGTTGGAGAGGAGTCTGAAAGGCCTATGATGAGAAGTACACCATCCCTGCTGTGGATTGCTGATGTTTTGGGGATGTGGGAGCTGCACAGCCACAGGGAACTTGGTCAAACTCGATGGCAAGATGAATGCAACATTTTATTAGAAAATACTGGAGGAACATTTGCACTCATCAGCCTGGGAGTTGTGCATGGGACGCACTTGGACGTTCCAACATGACTGATCCAAAACACAAGGCCAGGTCAACCTGTCATTGGCTACAGCAGGAAAAACTGAAGGCTCTGGAGTGGCCATCTCAGTCCCCTGACCTCAATATCATTGAGCCACTTTGGGGAGAATTTACAGGAACTGGAGCCACTGAAGCTTTAGCATCTGAGCAAATAAAGGGTCTCATCCACAGCTATCACAAAAGACTTCAAGCTGTCATTGATGTTAAAGGAGGCAATACACGGATTAAGAACTAGGGTATGTAAACTTTTGATCAGGGTCATTTTGGTAGTTTCTGTTGTTATGATTTTAACAAGGCAAACACAACTGTATATAACAGTTTAATAATCTGATTTTTCTTTGGCAGACTGTTGTTAATAACTTGTTGACCTATAATCTGTCAAACATATCTCTTATGAACGATATAAACCCATTTTTAGCCTTTTTGAAAAGCTATCTGTGCGCAGACTCACAGCTGGACTGTGAAGTGGAAATAATTTCCCCCCTGCAGACTTCACATCTGCTTGAATCATTTTCATTTGAAAAAATTTAGATTTAAGAACATTTTCATTAAATCCGATTCTTTCTTTTTTCTCTCTCTCTCTTAGAAGACAACGCATCCTTATCAATCATTTACTTTCTGCTGCGTAAATAAACACACGCAGGAGGAATCAATAGGGCAGTGTACCCGCACTGAACACGTTTCATTTGTCCCCGCATGCCACTCTCGGAGATAATTAAAGTGGCCAAACAAACGTGCTTTTCCCAGCGCTGAGCAGCCCAGGACGAGTAGGTGTACTTTTTTACTTCGGATATGGTAAACACAGGGTTTCCTCTGGTGTGACCTCGCGTGTTTTCTGCCCGGCTGGCCCGCCTCTGCGTCCGCCTCCAGCTGCAGCGCACAAGCCGAGGGAGAGCTCCGTCCCAAGCGCCGCAGCTGCCCGAAGGGAAAGATGGGATCCGCAGGATACGTGAGCTCGGCGCTGCTGCTTGTATTTCTGCTGGGGCTTCATCACTCCTCAGGCTTCTGGATCGTCAACGTTGTCTTTCCTCCCCCAGCCAAATCTAAAGTACCAAACAACAGCACTCCTCCACTCATTATCGGTAAGTACAGGATGGGCCGAGCTTTAGTCTATATAAGTATAGAAGATTCAACTGTATTATTTTTGACATATTCTGGGGAAAATCTCAGGAAAGCCTATTTGATTGTGCATCTATTTGCGAACATGCAGGACAAAAGCGCAGCGCTGGGGGGGGGGGGGATAAGCTGCATGTGTGTTTTGAGGCCATGAGTGAGCCCACACACTGCACTCTGTACATTTGACCCTGAAGGCTGTTTGACTATGTACCTAATCAGGGTCTTACACAAAGCTTTAGAGCCGTGATTCAGTGACTGGGGTTTGCATAACCCTCTGAGCTCCAGCTGAAAGGCCATTAATTCTCTACTTATAATTTAGGATATACATTCTTCCTTGCTACCTCCAGAAGTCCCCATACCTTTTAATTTTTTATGAAAAAACTCTTAGTTTCCAGTTAAATAGATAGATAGATAGATAGATAGATAGATGCGGAGGTTATGTTTTCGGTTGTGTTCATCTGTTTGTCTGTTAGCAGGAAAATTATGAACCAATTTCAATTAAAATTTCTGGAGTTGTTGGGGTTGGCAGAAGGAACAATTGTTTAAATTTTGGTGATGATCCGGATCACCTTCTGGATCCAGGAATTTTTAGAAAGCTTCTTTGCCATTGTGAGATAGGGACAATATTCACATATTTGTGCTATCTCGAGAATTCTCTCATGTAGTTGAATGTTGCGTTCTCCAATGTGCAACCGTTCATCTTCAGAAATGTTTACACCTGGTTCTCTTTCCCATTTCAGTTTGTAAATTTGATATGAGGTCCACAAGCACAACTAGGTGCCCATTTTTGGGATCATTAAAGTGTATATAACAATGAAGCCAACGGGAAAAAACATAAAGCAATAAAATTGTGTCTAAGAATGTAGATTTGTTACCTGTGCTCATTGGGGAAAACCACTTCAGACACTCTTAAAGACCCTGCTATCCATGAACAGAGGTCTGAGGGATCTTCCAGGGAATTGATTGGCTCATATAGGACGATTTCATACCTGTTGGTCTATATTTTAGAACGTAATCTGCTCTAGAGCAGGTCGGGCCTGCAGGATAAGTTACCATAGCAGTGTACCCTGGTACAGAAAACCCAGGGTTAACCCTGGAGCTACCTGGATAAGATGAAATCCTGCTCTGGAGTACGGGGCTCTGGGCTTGTTTTCACTCAGGGTGTTTTCACATTTGTCTTTAAGAAGCAATCCCAGCCTTGTAAAAATCCACCAACAGAAAAAGGATGCAGTTCAAAAAGGAAGAGAGGGCTCTTTATCCCTCTTTATGGCCCACTGCAGCTCTAACTGTGCCTCACTCCTCTTTTTGCTCACACTGTTGGATTATGACTTAAATTATGACTTGCATTGGCATTTCTCACTATTTTCTGAATTTTTCCAAACCAAATGATCAATTTTTATGGAAACGTCTCAGTAAATTAATCCATAATGAAAATGATTAATAATGAATTTACAGGACAGGGTCTGGAGGGCAGTCCATGACCTGAAACTTCAGTGAGGTTGGGTGATGTAATGAGCACAAAAGTTAATCAGCAACAGAGTGGCTGAAAAAATATTTTGGGATGGGGCCAAGTCTGAGTCTGCATTCAGCTGAACCTAAATAGGGCCGTTGAATCAAGTCATCCCAGAAATGTAAAAAACTGTCTTATTCCTTCCCCATCATTATGAGAGTAATGATGGGACAGCTGCAGGAGCCGTCTGATGGAGGCTGTTGCTTGCTGTCCTTGTTTTGAGATGTAAAGTGGGGGTTCAGACACAGGCAGACATTTCACCAAGCAAACAAGGCAGCAAGATGCAGACAAAGGCATAGTCCACAAAAGCAAAATTCCCACAGTAGAAACAGGGATTAGGCAAATGCAGTACTCAAAGGAAAAAATAGGAAAACACTAGAATTCTCAATAGGAAAATTAGCTTATTGGCAATAGTTGATGGGACACAGGGGTGCCAGAAAATTGGTGGAAACTGAAACAATGGGAAGAAATGCAGTCCACAGAAGATCAGACCCTGTTTAAATCTGAGTAATCAATGCAGAACTCCTGTTTTCATAGGTAGGATAAAAAGTGGACATAAGCTCTGGATCTGAAAAGGAACGCCAACATGGAAGAGCCTTAAACCTGCCTTCTTTTTGGTGACCAGCAGGGGGAGACTCCTGTGGCTACAGGGAAAACAGCCCTCAGGTCCCTCGCACTGTGACATTAATAAACACTTTCCTGATGGCATTACCCTCAGCTGCTGGTTTCAGGTCAATTTGGAATCACCATTTAACCTAACCCCAGTAACTGCCTGTCTTTGGACTGCGGGAGGAAACCGGAGTACGGGGAGAACACGCAAACTCCACGCATTGTACATTTTTATATAATTTTTTTCCAAACTGCAAAGCCATCCAGAACAATTTTGTGACCAAAAATTAGACCTTCTCAACTTGTGTAGAGGTTTCCCGCTTTAGGTGTAAATGAGACCCTTTATATGACGGCATTAGATGAACTGTTCTTAGTTTGTATGTCCAAACTAAATTATAATACTCTGTAATGTGGCAGGAAATGATCTCATCAACATCTAATCTGAGCATCATCACCCCCCACCCCCCCAATAGCAAGGCAGCTGTATTCAGGAGAGAGAGAGACTGTGATCAATATGGTATATATTTTTTAATAAGTATATATTAAAAGAAAAAATAAAAGGGTAAATAGGTGTATGTGTGTGGGTTATTCTTATATGGTATAATGGTTACAGCAGCCATAATAAATCAAACACAAAACCTAACAAAATAAAAGATAATAAAGTTAGTAAGATTTAAACAAAAAGAACATACATATTGATGCACACAAACATACAACTTGTTGAGCTTTCAACATGTGATAAAAATCTAGTAGGGTAGGGTTTGGAGATGTTTATTTTGGCCCCTTAAGGGCCCCATCATACAACCCATTGTTAGAGCTTTAAATAATGAACAAACTCCATGATTCCCTGGAGAGGTTCTCTCTCCCTCTACTGACCTGTAAAAAATACGATTTGCATCACTGATTCGATTCCTGACAGCTGTCTAGAGTCTGTGAAGTCCACACTTTCACCTTTCTCCCCATGTTTGTTTGTTTGTCTTCTTGGATGGGTGTTCTGTTAACTGTAATTTCCCCATTGTGGGATTAATAATCCTGCAGCATAATTAACATTTTGATCCACTGATGTGTTTTCATGTGTCCGTGTGCTCAGTACCCGGGAACTTGGGGAACCGTCTGGAAGCCAAAATAGACAAGCCGTCGCTGGTCCACTGGTTGTGCTACAAGAAAAGCGAGCACTGGTTCCCGCTGTGGATCAACCTCAATATGTTCATGCCCATCGGTGTGAACTGCTGGATCGATAACATCAGGTAACACTGCCCTCATCATCTGCTTTCAAGCAGCTTTGAGCCACATCTTTGCCTTACAGTAGGCCACATCCAAGAGAAACACGTTACCCTGCTGATTACACTGTTTATGCTCTCTCTCCCCCCCCCCGTCAGACTAGTTTACAACAGGACAACTCGGCGGGCAACCAACTCACCGGGGGTGCAGGTGCGAGTGCCTGGATTTGGGCAGACCTATTCCATTGAATATCTTGACTATAACAGACTGGCTGGTGAGAAAAACACATCTGCATTGGTAAATTTGGGGGATCAGATTCTGTCATCGTCATGCATTTCTACACTGAGTCACAGAGAAATGCTTAATGGTTTCAGGAAGGCAAAAATATAAAGCAATTTACCCAAGATGCTGTGTGGACAAGTGCTTCATTCCCTCATTCCCTGTGTGTTGCCATTCTTTGAAGGTTACTTTTACACCATGGTGGAACATCTGGTCAGCGTGGGCTACGTCCGAAATGAGACCATTCGTGGAGCACCGTACGATTGGAGATTAGCTCCGAGTAAGTCTGGAAACTACATATCGCGGGTTAATTATAAAGCTTTCTGCAGTTTATAGCCAGCACACATTTAATAGCTGTATTATTTTTATGTTAAGAGAAACAGCCTGGTGCTTTGCATGTGTTTGCTGAGAAGTATAAAAAAGGTTCAGATGGTAAAAGGCAGAGTCCTGTGTAGGCTTCAATTATTTTAAAAAAAACAAACTGCTTTACTAAACAAGAATAATTAATGTTTTTATATAATTATATATTAAAGTCACATTACTTGAGCTGTGCTTCCTGGTACCCTACAGATAACTAGCTTATCTAGTTTATATAAATAAAAGAAGATGCAATGGGAACATATGTTTACAGTCATGTGAGGTTTTCTCAGGAGTCTATGCAGTTCTGTTTAAAACTAAGCGCCCCCCCATGATTCAGTATCTTGTAGCAGCAATAACTTGAAGTAATTATTTTCTGTGTAACTTTGTGAGTCTCTCACATCATTGTGGAGGAATTTTGACCCACTCTTCTTTATTCTTTACAACGCTGCTTCAGTTCTTTGAGGTTTGCAGGGCTTTGCTTATGCACTGTTCTTATAAGGTCCCAGCCTTTTAATCAGGTTGAGGTCTGGACTTTGACGGGTCTTTTGCATCACTTTTCAGACATTCTGTTGTAGTTTTGCTGCTGTGTTTGGGATCATTGTCTTGTTGCGTGACCCAGTTTCAGCCAGGCTTTAGCTGTGAGATGGCTTCACATTTGACTCTAGAATACTTTGGCATACAGAAGTGTTCATGGTCGACTCAGTGACTACAAGGTGCCCAGGTCCTGTGGCTGCAAAACAACCCCAAATTATCACCTCCCTACCTCTGTTACTGACAGCCTAGTATGAGGTGTTTGTGCTGACATGCTGTGTTTGGTGCATTACGGCCAAATATCTCCCCTTTGGTCGTGTCTGTCCAAAGGACATTGTTCCAGAAGTCTTGTGCTTTTTACAGATGCAACTTTTACAAAGCTAAGCTGTGCTGACAAGAAGCAGCTTTTTCCACCCAACCCTTTCAATCAAGCCATATGTGTTCAGAGTTTTTCTGAACATGCTAACCGAGACCTGTAGAGTCTGATGTAGCTCTTGGGGTGAATTTGCTGGGAATGTTTTCCACTTCTGAATAATCGTTCTCACTGTAGAATGATGGACTTCAGACTGTTTATAAAGCTTCCTAAACTGACGGGCAGAAACAGTTGCTTCTCTGAGATCATTGCTGATGTCTTTCCTCCTTGGTGTTGAACCTGAATCCTCCAGACCAGCAAACTGTCTATACATCTGCATGCACAGAGGTGCTCACACTTGCTTATAGTCAATTAATCAAATGCGTTTGATTATCAGCACCTGGCCGCTAATTGTCCTCTTAATTCCTCTAGAAGCAGGAAGGGTGTACTTAGTTTTCCACACACTGCATCTGGATTTTGTCTTAATTTTTGTTCAGTAAATAATGGCAGAGTCTTGTTGTTCAACTGAGGTTACCTAACTTAAATACCTGCTAGCGACCATGCATCCATTCTTTTGCAGTTATCCTGTTCAGGGTCACGGGGGGCTCAAGCCTATCCCAGCTGTCATAGGGCGAGAGGCAGGGTACACCCTGTACAGGTTGCCAGCCTGTCGCAGGGCTAACACAGAGAGACAGACAACCATTCACACCTATGGGCAATTTAGAATCACCAATTAACCTAACCCCAGTAACTGCATGTCTTTGGACTGTGGGAGGAAACCGGAGTACCCGGAGAAAACCCACACAGACACGGGGAGAACATGCAGACTCCATGCAGAAAGGCCCGACCTTCTAGCTGTGAGGAAACAGCACAAACCACCACGCCACCCTGCTGCACACCTGCTAGAGACCAGAGGATTTTTTATTATGTCCTTATATATAAAACCTTAGAATTGGCAGAGGGTGTAACTTAGAGTTAATTTTGCCAACCAAACTTTTCACAGCCTCAAAGTAGAACCACTTGTGTCTTGCTGAGTGAAGAATTAACCCTAGAGTGGGGCATGGATTTGCTTTTAGGACACCTAAAAACTCTAAAATGACCTCACTAGTTTCAATGAACATAATGCCTGCAGGTAAATCTGGAGTTGCCAAATTGTAATTACACTACATAATGACTTATACATGCACTCGTTAAAGTTCTTGCCATGAGCCTTCAGCCTTTTTGTTTCCCCTCATCCCTCCACACAGATGAGAACGCAGAGTACTTAACAAAGCTGCAAAACCTGGTCGAGGAGATGTACAACCAGTACCAGGAACCCGTTTACCTGCTGGGGCACAGCATGGGATGTCACTACGTCCTCTACTTCCTCAACCACCAGCCTCAAGCCTGGAAAGACAAATACATCAGGGGCTTCATTTCTCTTGGAGCGCCGTGGGGAGGTGCAGTAAAAGTACTCAGAGTCCTGGCTTCAGGTAATGATAAAAGTGCGCAGAACAGAATAGAATAGGAGGGGCTAGAAGCGGATATGAACCTGAAACTTGTTACAGGTGTAAATGACGGCATCTCGATGATTTCGAACATCAATATCCGCGAGGTGCAGAGGATGGTAATGACCAATAGCTGGATGCTGCCAGTAGAGGATGTCTGGCCAAGTGATCACGTATTCATCTCCACGCCGACCTTTAACTACACTAAAAAGGACTACCAACAGTTTTTCAAAGACATCGATAACGAGGACGGATGGTAAGAAACAGCTTTGTTGGTTTTTTACAGTCTTGATTACCGAAAGCTGCTGAATGCCCTCTTGTTGTTTCCAGGTACATGTGGGAGGACACCAAGAACCTCACCAGTGATCTCCACCCACCTGGCGTTGAGGTGTGGTGCATGTATGGCATGGGCCTTCCAACTGCTGTAACAAACATTTATAACGAGGACTTTCCCAACGGGGACCCAGTGGACTTTGTTTATGCTGATGGAGACGGCACAGTGGACACATTCAGCATGAGTCTGTGCAATCGCTGGGTGGGGAAGCAGGAGAAGCCCGTCCACATCACAGAGTTCAGAGGGCTGTTCCACCTCGATATGGTGTTCCATGAAAAGGTGCTCAACCAAATCCAGGACATCCTGGAGGGCAAATCGGACACGCCCAAAGAAGTTGATGTCAGATCTGATGCTTAATCGAGAAGAGTTTGTTCTGAAACCACACAGTGCTGGATTCTTACGCAGATGACTTTTGAGCCAGTTCAAACATCAAGCTTAAAACAAATATCAATACAGTATATCCTGTTATCTCAAGTAGGTGTAACAGCTCCAAACCAATATGGACTTGGGGGAAGAATCTATCCATGACCCCCTCCAGCAAACAGCCATGGCCACTTTATCTAAACTCAATGCTGCTGACTTGACAGTGTGGGTTTTCAACCCTGACCTGATTATTTCTGCTCCGAAGCTGCATATTTAGTTACCTTATATCAGACGATGATTATAGTGATAATTGTTGGTAATCGTGGAAATGCAGTAATCACAGTAATTACAAATGTAGTAACAGATTTATTTTAATGATGGTTTATTTTGTTGTTGTCATCTGTGTGGTCCTGTTACATCATCATTATTATTTTAAGTTCACACATAAAGAGCCAATAAATATGACCCATTTTATTGTGTGGTAATATTGCATTATTTATTTCGAGACTGAGACGCTTTTTTAAAAATCAGTAATTATCATGAGTATTTTTGCAGTACTGTTGGGTAAGCACGTATGTGAAATTTTCACCTTAAAATTACAGCATTTAGGGTTACCAGGGGCCACCTGTGCAGGTCACATGTTTGGTTCCAGGACAAAAGTCAGACTTTATCTCACCAGCATCTGCTGATGATGACTTCTGACTTGCTGAAGTTGCATTGCCGGGCAAAATCGTTACCAATGTCAGAAAGTGTGTTCCGTCCTCAAGAGCGCGCAGAGGAGGAGGAGCCAGGTACGGTGCCTGGCGGGGAGCGTGCTGTGTTTGATGGAACTCACGGCGGCTCTTTCAAAGTAAATGCTTTCATTGGTCTCCTTCTGGTTCTTGTTACTGATCTTCATTCATTGCAATAAACTGAGAATGCTGGAAAAAGGTCCTCGCATCGTTCTGGAAGTAAATTTATTTTAATACTTTCAGGATGTTACAGTGTAGCGCATAGACGTTTACTTGGTTTAAACTGTGTACTGCAGTAATCTCACACATTGCTCTCCAGTGAATTCTAGCCGCAAGAAACAGATTATTTGTGTAGTTCCAAGTTATCAGTGCAAATGATAGAGGATTCATCTTTTCTAACATGGGTTAACACAGGTTAGCTTGTATCAGCAGCAGTTACAAGGGAAATATTTGGATGTCAGAACACTGAATGGTAGAAAATGAGTTACCTGTCTGCAGGAAGAGAGTGATGGTGATGGTGAGTGTGTATGTGTGTGTTTATGGCCTCTTTTGTTGATGAAAAATCTACTACATTAAGTAACAAAGAGGCTACATGTCTGTCTTTCAGATACATACGTGCTGTGAGTGGATAATTTTCCCATCTACTGAGAACTATTCTATTATTCTTTTTCCAAACAATTGTTCCATTACAGCAAAGGCTGCACATGAGGTAGCACCCACTAATTTAGGATGTCTGTGTCTCTGGAGCTTGAAAAAAGGTGACTGGACCTCCTTCAGTTTTTTCAGCTGTTATCCAGCAGGCTTCTTCAGTTCTAAAACCAGAAGGTGGAGAGTCCCAGGTATTTAAACCCTAGTGGGGGTTTTCCACTTTGAGGTGGTCATTGACCCACTGTTGTTCATGTGCATCACCACATGAGCCAAGGTTTGAAAAAAAAAAAGTGTGGGGTATTACCATCAGAGGTTTTGGGTGAAACCACTGAGACCTTGGCCCATCCTATCAAGTGACCTATTGAGGTCACCTGTTTTAAGATGTATGTGTCACAAAGCCCACATTTCTGCTGGATCCATTCTTACATGATGTTGGTCAGAAGTCAAAAATGATTAGAAGAGCAATCTGCAGGCTTTCTATACTTCAGATGACTTGCATAACTGACAGATACAACCACGTGATCTAGGAGGCTGGAACTGGACTGACTCACAAGAACATGAAACCCAATGTTACTGAGGAAGATCTTTCATCTGTAGTTTTTAGTTTTGTTAAATAAAACACATTATGGCAGGACAGAGAGTGTGCATTATAGAAAGGGGGCGCACTTTTTTGCAGTGTATAGTTTAGGCTTAGTAAAGTTATTATTAAAATGGATTTACTTTACATGCAGACGGATAAGATAGCCTTGTAGATCCGAGGGGTGAAAGCTCTTACTTTGAAAGAGGAGAGCCGTGGCCCCGCCTCCTCCTCTGCGCGCTCCCGAGGATGGGCGGGGACACACTTTCTGACCGGGTAACTATTTATGGCAGGACAACGCTCACTCTTAAAATCCGGAGCTCGTGATTCTTTTTGTTGAGTGATCGTGGACGGAGGTAGTTTACCGTGACCTGTGGGAGACCCGAGAAAGCACGCAGGCGGTCTGCACACACCGAGGAAGGGACTATGCTCTTCAGGCTATGAGATATCAGGAGCCATGGCGGGTTGGCACCGGGTAGCTGCCTTCTGTGTCGGGCTGTTGTTGTTGCTGTTGTCGGTTCTAAGCAGCGGGAGACCGGCGGGGAAATGTGTCGGCGACAAGTCTTGTCCTCCTGCGAAACCCCCGGTCGTCCTCAGTAAGTATTTTCTCCAGAGTTTATTCTTCTGTCTGTCTTCTGTTGTCAAATAATTACACAACTTGCTGTCACCGTCAGCTAGCTCATCAGCAGCCGGCCAAAGGCTACTTTCAAAAGGATCAAGTTCAGATTTTTCTTGCCTGTATTAACGATTATGTTTAGCCATAAACCAAACTCTACATTTTTCATTTCACTGTTTGATCGGTCTTTATTTCGGCTACAACATATTACATGTGATTTAATTAATGTTCAACTTTTGTGACTGTTTGGCCTGTCCGTCTGATTGTCATCATTAAACAGAACGGAGAAATATTCGCGGGTACAGCTCGGTGTTTACGATGTTACTATCAAAGGATATTTTATTTCAGTATTAAATCTGTGCTCTATCAGAATAAACTCGAACTCGTTTTCCGGCAGCAAATGCTGAGTTTAATTTCGCTTTGAGGGGAGGCGTCCTCAAATTATTGGTTTCTTGAACGAAGCTCGGTCGGATGAAAAAAAAAATGTATATCTGAAAACACAAACACAAAACTGCACTACTGTTGGCACAATTAAACAATTACCGTTGACTGAATAAAGATTGAAACCTGCCGTGTGTAATTTTGTGTGTGTAATTGTTTACAGCCCAGTCCTCTGGTCATATGACAGAACTCGACTCTTACACAACAGCCAATCAGCTCCTCCAGACGCTGAGGGAGTCGCTCCTCAGACATTTCCGGGTCGTGAAATCTTTGGCTGTATTATTCTTTTTTACCTATTTCATACTTGTTGTTAGACTGTACTGTAGTCCTATTTACAGCTGACAGTAATGAAGGCACAGGTGTAATCACTACCAGTACTGACTTCAGTGTTATTAGGCTGAAGCCTCTCCAGGGTTCTGAGCATGGCCCTCTGTCATGAAACTCACTTAATGACGGTGAGAAGCTACAGCAGTGCCCCCAGAGAGCAAGAGGCAAACGGAGAAAGGCACCGGAGGCCACACGTCCCGATGGCAACCACGTGCCTGCCCCAGCAGAAAGAAGCGGGAGGTCTCAGACAGAGCCCCAAAGGACCAGAGGCCGGCCATCCTGTCACGAGCCCAGGACAGGGCTCCAGGACAAGGGCTTTTTAAAAGACATTTGTAGCCACGGTCATCTCAGCAGCAGTTCTTGTTTTTATTTTTGCCTCCTTTGCCTTCCTGACTACAGTTTCACACTAATGGTCTTGCTGTTTCTAATTCAGATCAGTTCTCTCAAGTCTTTTTGGAGACTTCTCCTGAAAGATGTGCACTTCGATGATGGCTGCTGACGCTGTAAGATCTTTTGCAATGCTGTGACAGGTTTTTGTTTTTCCCCTCATTTATTTAACTGGTGGATCGTCTGCCGTGGCGGTCAGTTGTGGTTTGCTTCAGTTTTCAGACGTTTCCTCCCTTAACATTCACCATGTCAGTCATGAACTATGTGTGATGGTCCCATAATGGCCACCATCTGGCGTGCGTGAACAAACTGGGCTTCCCTTTAACAGAAGGTTTTTAAAAGGATTTATTTGTATTTTTGTTAATGGACTAGCCATAAACTAGAAATACAAGTACTGTTGGTGATGGTGCTGATGGCCACCAGGAGTTTTGATTAAAATGTCACAGGAAGGGAAGGTTTGAGAGCATGGGAACAATACTTGTATTGTAGCTGATGGCCCACCCATCAACTATAATGCTCTCCAAACCTGGACAGGCCACTGTGATGTTGTATGAAAACTCTCTGACAGCAGCAGGCCAAAGGCTGAACTGTGGCAGCTGAAGGTCTAAAGATATTAAAATCTAAGGGTAGCCAGTAAATTACTGCACGTCAGATGTGCTACAAGCATAATGCATCTGACTGCTCTGCTGGGCTTGCTAACTGACACCTATTGTCAGATTACATTTCAGCAGTCCATCCGTTCCTCCACTGAATGAGGTCTTGGGATTTAGGAGAGTAATTTCCGGTGTCTCTGACTGGTTCCATAAGTGCATGATAACGGTCTCTCTAAAGGCTAAGTGGTGATCAGTGTCACTAATATGTGAATCATTGCTAATGTTGCTCATTGCAGTTCCCGGGGATCTGGGAAACCAGCTGGAGGCGAAGCTGAATAAATCCACTGTGGTCCATTACATCTGCTACAAGAAGACTGAGACCTTTTTCACACTGTGGCTCAACCTGGAGCTGCTGGTGCCTGTAGCCATAGACTGCTGGATAGACAACATTAGGTGGGTATCTGTGTTGGAGTTATTGATTCCTGTTTTTTGCTGTCACTTCTTATGTTCATTGATCATCAAGACTTTGTCCAAAGTAATGCTTGGTGTGCTCTTTTGTGGAGACATGCAGATACCTGGAGGTTCTGTAAGTTAAAGGAGGAAGATTGGTTTGATGACCTGGTTGACTCGCAGCCTTCTCTAGATAAGATAACATAACAGCTGATTCTGCTATTGTTGGGTTTTTTGTTTGCTGTTTATTGGATTGGCTGCTTGGAAATCGGAAGAAACAAGACATATCAGCAATTTAACAAACAGGGCCCACTGTAGCATGAGGAAGAACCAAACAGCCACAGCAACCTGGCACCTCGTCCTCATGCTGGGCACCAGCTCGGTCACACACTGCTGGGATGGGATGGCATCCCATTCTTCAACCAGCATTTGTTGCAAGTCAGCCAGTGTGGTTGTGGTTGGTCACTCTGGCACAAACGGCACACCCAAGCCGATCCCACAAGTGTTCAGTGGGGTTGAGGTCGGGAGCGCAGGCAGGCCTTTCCTCTCCGCTCCCGAATTCTGGAGGTAGTCTCTGATAAACGAGCGTTATGTTGGCGGATAGAGTTCAGTCCCAGACTAAATCTCATCTCTGTGCATTGAGATCGCTTCCAATGATGACAGGACTGATAGTCCGAACCGGGGGTACCAGAAGCTCGAGACAAGAGTCGGTACCAGAATAAGCTGATCGGCATTGGCTGAACTCTGCTTCTCCATGCCCCCCCCCCAAAAAAACTTTCCTGTTTATCTTCACAATTATACCCAATAAAGGCAAAAATTAAATTCTTATTGCATATGTCACAAGTACAGTGCAACAAAACACAGATTGCATCTCACCAAAAGTGCTTGAGCAGTGATTTAAAAAAAAAAAAAAAAAAAAGTATAACGGGGGCAGTATATGTACAGAAGTGCAATAAAGTACTTAATCCAGGGGGGCTGAGTAGTGCAGAGTATCATTTAAGGGAAATAAGGGTACAACGAGCCAGTTCGGGTTACAGCATATTACCTTGACTCATTGGCTCTATGGAAACTGTAAGGGTTACTAATGGCAGGATTAAACCAAATAAGGGGGAAGAAGTATCACCTGCACAGTTTCAGAACATAACCGAATCCAGCTTTAATATTTATAGCTAGGTATATTTCCAGATACTCACTTCTGCTTGTCAAACCAAACCTCTTTACTCACATCTGCGTTGGATTTCTACAAACCTCACACACAAGTGATAAGGACGTCAGATGAGGGAGACCTAAAACGAGGTGTGTGTGCATGTGTGGTTAACCGCAGATGCAGAACTGAGGCAAATTGAATATTGTGCACGGTTTGTGTGTGCAGGTTGATCTATAACAGGACCACACACACCACCTCTTCCCCGCCAGGCGTGGACATCCGCGTCCCGGGGTTCGGAGAGACGTTTTCACTGGAGTACCTGGATCCCAGCAAACGCAGCGTGGGTGAGTTTAACGCCCGCGTTGTTAACGGAACGGAAGTAGCTGATGTCCTCACACTGAATGTCTAAACGCTTCCTCTCCAAGATAAATGGAGCCGCTTCTGTTGCCGCTGAGATGCTGTATTTGATGCTGAATGTTTCCGTGTGTGTTGCAGGCATGTATTTCTTCAGCATAGTGCAGGCGCTAGTAGACTGGGGCTACACCAGGGGTGACGATGTCAGAGGAGCCCCCTATGATTGGAGGAAAGCACCCAGTAAGCTACCACACCCACAAAACTAAGCAGAGACACGGCCAAAAGTGGTGCACATTTAAAAATATCACACAACTGACGAGTGCCGTGCTGTGATAGTGCAATAAAAGCACCATTTTAATTATCATGTTAACTAATTGGGATTGCACTTACTGTCCAGAATGTTTGTGGCCCTATCCTACTTGAATTAAAAAGAGGTGGGGTTTTTTTTCTTCTTCTTAGTCTCCACCCTCTGGGGTCAAATTTCCTTCTGCATCCATGTCCAGTGTACTTAAAGTGAACATATTCTCATTGTACATCCTGTATAATGACAAAGGCATTCTATTCTATATTGTGCAACCCTACATCCATCCACAGTTCTTGAGCAGGAAAAGACCCCCCCCCCTCCCCCTCGTTTCCCTCCTCCCAGAGTATCCAAAACTTGTTACAGCTGTGGTCACAGGATTATGAAGCTGAGCATTTGGCGAGCTGAGCTGGTGACTGCGGTGTTGGAAACATCTGTGTGCAGTCAGGATGACCTGTAGTCATCTGATCTTACAGTGATCAAGAAGTGATGATGACTCCCCTATTTGGTTTTCATCGGTGGGATGTTATTTATTTTCTCATGAGCTTGTGTCATGAGGTGATTACATAACTCTTGACACGTGTCTGGATCATGTGCCTCTTTCTTGGAATAAAAAACGTAAAGCACAGTAGCCGGTATTTTGAAGAACCTTTTTTTTTTTTTTTTTTTTTTTAAAAAGCAGCTGACACATTTGTCATGCACTGCATTTCTGCTTCCATGCCCTGAATATGACCAAAAGAAAAGTCATTGGTTTGGTTTCCAAAAAGTAGACTTGGGTAGAAATTGATGTGAGAACACTCTAGAATCTGAAGAGTGCCAAATTTTAGCCATCAGTCGACATCTTCTCATACTAAAACTTTGATCTGAATAAAACGGGAAGCATTTTAGTTGCCTAACAGGCTGGGGAATTTGTGTAGTAATCTGCTCCATTCTCTTCTTCAGATGAGAATAAAGAGTATTTCCTGAGGCTGCAGCAGATGATTGAGGAGATGGCCGAGAAGGCTGGTGGGCCCGTGGTGCTCATTGCTCACAGCATGGGCAACCTGTACACTCTGTACTTCCTGAACCAGCAGCCACAGGCGTGGAAAGACCGATACATCAAAGCTTTCGTCGCTCTCGGCGCTCCGTGGGCCGGCGTGGTGAAGACCTTACGTGTTGTCCTCTCCGGTAAGAGACTAACCAGCATTACAAAAGCAGGACTGATGTGCATGTTTGTGGGTCAGACTAAACACCAACTCTGTGCCTGATATCCTGACCCAAAATGGTACGAACAGAACATTTTTGCAATACAAATAATTTAAAAAAAACAAAACAAAAAACTTCTCATAATTGGCTGATTTTTAACTGAGGTCCACAATATAAAAAAACTGAGTAAAATCGGTCACCCCCAGGTAAAATACTGTGTTGGTAATGTTACAGTAAGTAGTATATAGAAGCTGTTCCATCAGCTTACAGTTGGCCACTAAAGATTAGTTCAGTACTTACAGATGTTACTGCAACCTCTGTGCTGCCAACTGAACCAACATCTAGTCCAAACATTAGTTGCTCCTTCTCAGATTTGTTCTATCCAAAAATGCTGAATGACAAACTTGATCAATTATCTGACATTTGCTGCTGTCATAGTTTACAGCATTATCTATCAGTGTATCGGGGGGGGGGGGCAAAGGTGCAGACCAAGAATCCCAGCTGTGCAACAAAAAAAAAATCGGCCAAGCAACGATGCAGCCGGACCCTCCAATATCATAACCTCAGTGTCTGCAAATATTTTTCAAAACTGTGTCAGCAAAATGTAGTTTATTGCACATTAATCTCTCTTCCACTCTTTGCTCCTCCGCTAGATTACTTCAGAAATGTGTTCACCAAATTTGCACCGCACACAGATGCAAGACTCTGTAAACGTATCCTCCAAAAAAGAAACCTGAAAGTGTGTTTAAACAGTCTTAGGCGATTTATGTACCCACGATAATACGATAAGATTTTAAGTCTATCCCTTATTTTCCGTTCTACCTTCTTTAGGTGATAATGACCACATCCCGGTGATCAGCTCACTCAGGATTCGCTCCCAGCAGCGTTCTGCGGTCTCCACCAACTGGCTGTTTCCCTTTCCCAGCTCCTGGCCCACAGATCAGGTGTGTGTTTGTAAATGGACGTTAATTTTTCTTTCCTCCGAGACGGACATAAATGCATCCCTGTCTGTCCCGTCTTTACAGTAACAGTCGGCAAAGCAGCTTTAAATTTATTTAAAACTGTTGAACTTAAGTAGAGGTGTGTGTGTGTGTGTGGCCCATCTAGAACCACACTTCCTTTGCTAATGGAAAAGTGGCCTCACAGAATAAGGAGTTAAAACTAGTTGTTTCAGATGATACATAAACTGAGGGGTTGCACAAAGGCCCAGTATCAATGAGGATCACTGTGAATCATGCAGAGCTTCTTTAGCCGAGTGTAAGAACAAAAATATGAAGGTAGAAATGAACCAATGGGTGCACTTCAGACAAAAGGATTTGAGACAATGGGTCGCAGATGATATATGACGACTTTGTAGGAATAAGGGTTTATCAGAGGTCACCAAATTAAACAAGTGTGTCCACTTCCAGGTCTTGGTCCAGACGCCCACCACCAACTACACTGTGCAGGACTACCATCGCCTCTACTCTGACATTGGTTTTGAGGACGGCTGGATGATGCAGCAGGACACGGAATCACTGGTGCGGGATTTCACGCCCCCGGCGTGCCCGTCCACTGTCTATACGGCATAGGTGTTCCCACACCTGAAGCATTTCAGTACTCGGATAAGTTCCCAGACATGGATCCCACAGTGACATTTGGCATGGGCGACGGGACGGTAAACCTGCACAGCGCCCTCCAGTGTAAACGGTGGGTAGGAAAGCAGAAGCACCCTGTGACACTGATGGAACTTCCTGGTAATGAGCACGTTAACATGCTGCTCAATGTGACAACTGTGGACTACATCAAGAAAGTGCTGTTCTCACCGTGATGCTGGCTGGCAGGGAGACTGCTTTGCTCTCACGGTGTAATTAAAGTTTACACTGACACACAGGAACTGACTTCTCACCTGTCTGAATGCTGACTGCCAAATATTTCCCCGTTTATACCACACTGCTCAACGAAAAGTTAGTTTTTCTTAGGACGAATGCATTATTGAATTTTTAAATTGACTTAAGAGAAACTATTAAAGTTTACTGTTGAGCCTCAAAGATTTTAACTAAATCATATGTCCTTTCATCAAAATATTAATATAGAGATTTCTAAACTACTTTTTTGACTGTATTGTAGCTAGCTAACTGCTAAAGCACACACAGTTTTAATTTCAGCTAAAGCTGTACGTCTCTGATGGTGGGTGGGTATAAAAAAAAAGATTGAAATAATACACAGGATTATATTTTTAATTCTTAAAAATGGTTAAATTTGAAATTTTCTTAGAGTAAAAACATCCTTTCCCTGATTTTAAACTTGCAAACAGTTAATCTTCCAAGTGGACCTTTTTTTTTTTTTTTTTCGTTTGTTTTCTGTGTCTCGAATGGTTTAATCGGAGTTATTAGTGATACAAAAATGTGACACCCCCCCCCTCCCTCAGGGGTTTAATCAGTGAAACCGATCAAGTAGGCCCCATGATGATGATGATGGATTTTATTGGCTTACAAAACTCATGCAAAATGGCAAAAGCACCAGAAAATCTACCAAGCGTACCCTAAGGGCTGGATTTACTAAGCAAGGAAAATCTTTGGGAGGTTCAAAGAAGCAGAAAGTCAAGAATGTCCTTGGCAGACTGCATTCCTCAAATGAGCAGAAAAGCCCATTGAATCCCATACATGGACACAGGTCACATGATGCCTCTTGCCACCCTACTAGTAGGTGGTTATCACCTCCATTTAGAGGTGGCTCTTCCTGCCTAAATCTGGAATACTGCACATCTTTTCTAATTTAAAACTTTAATTTCATATGTATCACAACAATGGAAAACCCGAGACATTTTATATTGCAAAGCTGCTACAATATTAGGAAAATGCAAATCAGACAATCCCCGAAGAACAAGGTACTGGGCGACGGTGGGCAGGAAGAACTCCTTTAAACAGGAATAAACATCTGAATAAAACGGGTAAAGGGCGAGACGGCTGCGACCCACCTGTCCCCCTCCCCAAGCTGCTTGAGCCTGTAGTAATGTTACTAGGAGATGGTTCAGGATCACCATTTAAAGCCTAAACATAGAAGTCCTATGAAACCAGCTCCAAACTGATAGCTGAAGGCTCTGCTTTTGGTAAGCCTGCACTTAAAGTGCTCTGTTGGAGGTGATGTGATTATTTAAAGTATGATTCATGAAACTGCATTTGAGGGCCAATGAACGAGACACTAACTGCAACAGAAATCTGTAAGTGGTTTAGTTGGGAAAGGACGTGGTTTGACTTAAACTGAATACAGTTGGTATCAGAATGACTCGCCCCCACCCTGTCTTCTGATGGCCTACCACAATACTTCTGTCAGAGATGTCTCCTTGCCCTCATTTCCTCAAACATCCACTAGGGGTCTCCTACACACGTTCTGCTGTTGCACTAATTTACGGAGCATTACGACAGCTTACTTTTGTACAGAAGTATAAAAGGGTCTGTTCAGGATTTTTGTTAAAGGGTGAATGTGAGACTGAGTTACACACCAAATGCACTTGAGCCATTCGCAAGACAGGATAATCCCAACCTGAGCTGGCTGGTCAGGGGAGGAGACCCCCCCCCCTTCTGGCTGTGTCTATGGCACTGATACGACTGATAACAAAAAAAACTGCCCAGACTTGTTCCTTTTTAAATTCTTTTTATCTAACATTTGATAAATGTGGCATCGGAAAGTAGCAAAAACTACTGGAATTTGTATTTACGTATACATGCATAAAATTTTTTTTTTTTTTGGTGCACATCAGGACAGCTTCCATCCTACGGTATCCCCAGTGAGTCATAGGAACATCTTTCTTTCCTACACGATTCAGTAAGTTCGTGAAACCGGGTTTGGTGCTTGGCACAGAAGAGTGAACTTTTTTTTTTTTCTCTTGGATGTAAACTTTTGTCTTTGTACGGATGAGATACAGTTGCATATGAAAAGTTCAGTGTGTTAAATCACTGTTCTGGAAATGCAGCCACAATTGTTCTGACTTGAGTGATTGTATTGTGCCATGCTGCCCATCAGTGGGCCAGACCGAGATGATCTGTTATTCACTGCTGTGAACTATCATGTGTCAAACATGCCTTCTATTCATTAAACTTTCAAATATGATTCAGTTTTGTATCTGCAGTGAATCCTCCTTATGCACCTTAATTTAAAGGGGTCTGTTTGTTTCTCTGTATATGTCAGATTTGGGATATGTGTCCACCTCAGCACCGTATCTTCTGGTTGCCAGGAGCAGCCAGTCAAAGTGCTCCTAAAGGGGGAGGTGCTAAAATGGCTTGTTTCAGTGGATTAACTGCGGGGCTGCTCCATGGCCCAGTATGAAATGAATACGGCTTGTTTTTGAACCATCACTCATGCAAAGCTACTCTAGAGTCCCAGAATAAAAACATGGAGCTGAAAAAGTGGCTCAACTTTAAAAGCTACTTCCCTTAAAAGCTAAATGCTGAGAACCTAATTTTGTCTTACTTCTAGATTTTTATTTTTTGGCATTTAAAAACCTCATGATAAGTGAAACCAGGTAGTGATAAATTCCTTCCACTGTTCTTGTAAAAGGTAATGCTGTGATACTGAGGGTTTCTGTGCTGACTAAATGCACAACTTCCCTGTAGTGATGCGGTCGCAGCTTCTCATGCACATGCCGTAATTCTTCAGAACTGTCACCACTTGTTACTCGCGGCCCCATACCAAATGGAAAAGTACAAAACAAGTAGCTTTATTTAAATACCGTCCTAAAGATGCATGAAGATCAGTAACACTTTCTTTCATTATTAGCTGTGATTGTCTTCATTGGGGCATTCCAGCAGTTCTTAAATGGGCTTTGCAGATGATGACTACAATTCATCAACACTGGAGTCCTCCCCTCATCTGTGCAATGAAGCTGTCGACTCGACATGTTCTAGGATTCCAGAGGGAAGCGGAAAGTCTTGTTTCCCGTCCTGCAGCGAAGCTCTGAACAGTCCAACCTCAACACAAATGGTCCATCTTCATGGTTGTCTACTAGACTCTACGACAGTCAAAGAAACACTCAGTTAAACAAACTGCAGCTGGGTGGAGGCACCTCAACAGACATGAGCAGATTTTGTTAAAACAGAATTCAAAACTTTTCTGCTCCAGAAAGAGGTTAACTTTAACTTGAACTCAGTTAACCCGGGATTCTGTCAACCTAACCTGCTCGCTGTCGGGTTTTCTTCAAGTTTCTCTGACCTCCCCTCTTGTTGAGCCTGAAGCAGCGAACACTTTCATTTCCTTGCACATCAATATCAAACCACATATTGGAACAACTTACTCCACAAGTTTGTGTTTAAAAACACAAAGGAGTCTGGATTGAATGTTAGTTCATGACCTAAAGAAACCTTTAATCTGCTTTCTGAAATGGCCACTGCACCAGGAGGTTCAAAGGATCAGATCAAAACCTGACAGAAGCAAGCCTACCAATCCCTGATCAGTGGAAACAGAGTCAACACCCCTGCAAGATCCTCACAGCGAACAATAATGAGACAAAGTAACAGACTTGTAACTATTGCTTTGCCATTCCAGGTTTTCATTTCCCTGTCTGGTTCTAAAGTCCAGTTTCTGACAAACAGGAAATGAGTAGTGTATCACCCACTGTTTTCTTATTTTAAAAATAGTTTATCTGAGATATGCTAATACTGTGAAATATAGACCTTTAATTTTTGTAACCGTGTCGTGGCAGGAAGAGCATAGATGTGTTAATCGCATTAATGATGGCCTGATTAATTCCACTCAGATGAAATCTAGGTATTGCATATGCTGCCTCACTGGAGCAGCTTATGGACCTGAGCCTTGATCACACCAGGGCTCTGCCTGCTCTGACAAGTGGATGTAGAAATGTGCAAAAGGTCTCAGTCTGGTTCTTTAAAATGGATTAAAGAACTGCAAAAGACTTTAGAATAATCTAACAAATTAGAACGGAAAAAACAAAAAGTCCTAGAAAAAGAACATCAGTGGTGGGATTTAGGATGGGGAGAAAAAATAAATGACAGGTTGGCCCAGTACCTGCAGCTCCTGTATGCACGCCTCCATCTGCACTGTCAGGTCTCCAACACACCAGGCCAGACTCACGTGGAAAGATGGATCCTGTGAAACACATCAAAACATGTTAATGTGCACCACTCCACAGTCTTTGAATGCTTCGGTCTTAAGACAAGATGGTGATTAAAAAACTGGCATTGATTGGCTGCTTTTGTTCTATGATGTGTCACGGTGCCAGGTAATTTACAACACACCTGTCTTTAAATCAAAATTTAAAAAGCTGGTGCAACACAGAAAAATATCTCATTCACTAATCGGGACACTGCAGATGTGTTTTGTGACTTTGTTTAATTTGTTAATGTAAATGGGGAGTCTTCATCACACACTAAGTTTAATTATGGAGTTCCACAGGGTTCTGTGCTGAGACTAATTCTATTTACACCAGATGACACATCTACAGGGATGTCTTAAAGATATAAAGGCCTGGGTTACCTATAATTTCCTGCTTTTAAATTTGGATAAAACTGAAGTTATTATAGAAACATGGTGTCTAACCAGATACTCTGGATGGCATTACCTTGGCCTCCAGTAACACTGTGAGGAATCACAGTCATTTTTGACCAGGATATGTCCTTCAATGCACATATTAAGCTAATACGCAGGACAGCTTTTTTTTGCATTTGCACAATATTTCTAAAATTAGAAACATCCTGTATCAGAGTGATGCTGACAAGCTAATTCTAGGGCCGGGAATTTTCGCTGTTAGCTACCAGAATGGATCCCTATCATCACAGTTAGCTTGCGGTGCGGCCATTAGCACTAGCAAGCGGTCGTTCTGCATCTTCCACATTGTGTCTTTTGTCCTGTCTCTCTCCACTCACCCCCAACTAGTCATTGCAGATGGCTGCCCCTCCCTGAGCCTGGTTCTGCTGGAGGGTTTTTCCTGTTAAAAGGGAGTTTTTCCTTCCCACCGTCACCAAGCGCTTGCTCATAGGGGGTCGTTTTGACTGTTGGGTTTTCTTTGTAATCATTGTAGGGTCTTTACCTTACAATATAAAGCGCTTTGAGGTGAATGTTTGTTGTGATTTGGTGACATATAAATAAAATTTAATTGAACTGAATGTGGTATTAATTCTTTCACTACATTCTAAAAGAAGACTATCACTCAAGCTGGTAAAGCTGCAGATTTCTGAGGTAAAACTGGGTGTGGGTGTGTGTGGGTGTTTGTGTGTGTATTACAGCTTAATGGCCACTGACCTTGTAGAAAGTCTCCAGGTGAAACTCTGTCATTGTCCTGTTAACAACTTGGACCAGGTCCAACAACTGAGCATGCCCAGTTGACACTTCCATCCCCAGGAATGTCCTGCACTCATGCACACATAGGGACACACACAGGTTTTTTTTTTAACCAAGTACATAGAAATTGGAGCAACAGTGACAAGTATGGTCTGACGTTGAGCTGTTGGATTTAGGTGAATGAACGCTTCTTGGAACATTTGTTTTATTGCACTTACAGTAACATAACAAGCTGTCATCAACTGTTTCTCCTCTGCTCCACTCAGTGACAAGCACAGGGTCAAACTGAGAGCAGGGGAGGAAAGCTGGCTGCAAAGACAGTAAAATGCAGCAACTACCTTTGATACCCCTCAGTGAGTCACATTATAATCTTATTTACTTGCTAGGCCACCTCTTTACTTCCAGTGTTCACAGACATCTAAACCTCAAGCTAAAGGGCAACTCACAGTCAACAGTGAACCACGTGGGAGCTCTTCTGTGCAATTTTGTGGCTTCATCTAGAACACAGTTGAACCTACATGCAAACACATGTGCTGTGCATTATCTGAGGAGCAGACATAAGCATCAGTGAGCTGGTGTTCTTTTCGCCTTGTTAGTTTGTGTGTTTGTTACTTTATTTCAAAGTGAATGTGGTGAAGCAGAGTGTTTGGATAAAAACTCAACTGTACCTCGTCTTCTCCGCATTGCAATAGACCTGCAGTCTCCCCGCTGAGCACACAAACCTGGCAATGAGAAACACAACCAGAATGAGAACGTCACTATAATCAGTGCATCATATCAGCTTCATATCTTTTCCTAATTTATTTTCACTGTACGAGCTCTTGTGCAAATGATTTTCCACTTCCGACAGTTATTGTGCATTCTTTCAGCAGGTTGTCTTTATTGTTTTTTTCCTTGTCTGCAGTCTGGGCTTGTGATTTTAACTTTTTAACTCTGTGAGCTCTTTTGTGCCTTCTTTTTTTGTCACTTGTGCAAATAAGATATTGCCACATTACATCAGTGTGTTGCCACAACACCAGAACTTCTCACTTTGACAGAAGAGCTTAAAAATGCAGCCGAGTGCATGAAACGTTTGATTTTTATTAAAATAGAAATATAACAAGGGTGTAACATGTTAGCATGTTCTGCTCTAATAATCTGAATCACCAGTACAACAAAATGCTATTAAACTAATTTGTCAATCACAAGTTGTTAGCCAATGAGTGTGCAGTTTCACACAACGGATATTTCTACATTTTGAAACGACTTTCTGAACGACCTAGATTTACAAAACAGACTAATTTCCCCCCCAATCTGACACAAAATGAGTGCCAAACTCAGCAGGGAAGCGTTTACAGAGGTAAAGACAGAAAGCTGTTTTTCCATTGACTTCTACAGAAGCGGAGTCGATCGCCATCTGACGGCCTTCAGATTGAAAGCAGGTTTTTAGGCATTTCCGCACTGGCTTCATTTTTCCGACCCAGAAGCTACGTCCGTTTATTTTCAACTCTCATGCAGCAGGTTCTTGGGGATGACAAATGAAGCCAACACAGACGTGCCGAAAGCTGCAGTTCCTCCGATGGCCACTTGAGGCTGGCTACAAAAGTGAGTCAACGCACACTAGTTTAAAATGACAAGCTGCAAAGATGAAATCAGCAAGTTTATAGTCTGGTACAAAAAAATAGGTTTGTTTCTATAATTTATGTCCCCCTCCATAACAACTGTACAGGGGAGGGGATAACTTATTTTATAAGTTAAGGGTGTCGTGGCTTTGACTGACAGGCCAAAAAGCTAACCTGGAGGCTTTAAGAGAAAGTGCAGCAGGACTGTCCTGAAACTGTTAGAGATATTCAGAATCTAAATGCATTTAAAAAAAAGTTTTTTGATACTAATGCAGTATATAATGTTTTGAAAACTCAATCCCTATCATATTAAGAAGTAAACAAACCTTTTGCAGCGTGCGAGACTTGTCTTGAGACTCTGTGTGAATGGCTGGATCCAATGGTGTCTGAGCACCACTGTCTGAGACAGGCTGAGGTGGAACTCTTCCTGCGGAGTCAAAACCACACCCCGGGCGCCTGCTGCCGAGAGCACCCCATCTAACAGCTCCCTAAACTCATCCTCGGGAGGATCTGAGGAGACAGAGAGAAAAGCTGAGAAATCAGGACATCATCTTCCTTGATAAGTCATCTGCTGTACACAGCAATGGGCTTACATGGGAAATAAATGTAGGTAGCCCAGTTTCCTCTTTCATGCTTGAAGGAGCGGATGCGTCCACCATGAAGAGAGCTGTCTTCAGTCTGAGGGTCCACCTCATCTGCAAACATGGCCGACAGACATCCCGGGAGAGGCAGTCTGCAGGAAGCAGGAGTGATTCTTTTTACCTGACACGTTTTAATATGTAGTTCATTCAGCTGTGATGTTGTGAGTCCTGGGAAACGAGGCACTCAACACTCACTTTTGTTATTGCTTGATCTAACAAATATTCTCCATTATGCACAGTTATGTTTTCTTTTTAGGTTTTTGGCCACAGTGTCTTTTCTATTAGTGTAGATAGACAGGAAATGGGGAAAGATGCAGAGGAAGACACACGGGCAAATCGGCGACAGGCCGTGACTCAAACCTGCGGCACCTGCACCGCAACGCGGAACATGCAGGTGGTCGCCTGCTCCACCACTGAGCCACCCGGGCGCCCACATTTATGATTTCTAATTTTTTTTGTTTTGTTTTCTCTGAGTCAAAAACCCAAAGGTTTCCACCTCAATATCATGCCTGACTAAAAAAAAAAAAAAAAGCATCAAATCCTCACAATTAGTCTTTTTCTTTTACTTGAAAAATGACAGTTATTCAATTAGTTCAAAAAGTCCATAGTCTTCCATTATGAACTGACTTTCTTTTGGAATTTTATTCATTGTTAATTTTTTTCTGTAATTGTTTTTTGACCTGCACAGTTCATGCAGATTTTATTTTATTTTTTGAGGCTGGAAGAATGTTTGTTCAGTTATGATAAATATGGGCTTAAAGTGCAAATATTCAGCTTTAATTGGAGGGACTGTACAAAAGATACTGCACTGGCAGATGAAGAATTACAGATCATTTTAGATGTAACCCCTGTTTTTGCCACTTGAATTTTAACATACATTTGGCACCCCACCCCCAAAAGCTAACCACTGTTTTGTGTTTCTTTCCTAAATAAAAAGCTAACCAGTTTTATTTAAATCATCCAGAAAGAAATTTAAAAATACTTAAAACTGTTCTAAATGTATCTCTGAAATACTAGTTAGAAAACTCGTAACTATTGTTTCCCACGTTGCAACATGATTCAGCATCGCATTGGATCTTTAAAGCAATACATTTAACATGGGTGTCATCAGCATAACAATGGAAACTAATATTAAATTTATGGAGGAAGAATGAATGAACAAATTCATAAACGGGGAAGAAATGAATGGGGCTACATAAATTAAAGAATATACAAATAGGAAATGTAAACAGAAAAGCAAAAGAAATGGAGGAAATAATCAAATTAATGAAGAAAATCAAACCAGAAATTTCACTTTATAATTCATAGATTACCTGCCGCCTGTATTGATTTATTGCGTTGTCATAGATTAGCCATGTCACCCGTGCTAACACACGAGAGAGTTTTACACAGCCACAAAACATACCTCGATTTAGGGGCCTCTTCCTCAGTTTTGGGTTTCTTCCTCGCTGGAAAACCATCATCTTCCTCTTGGTACTTTAGGCAGGTAGTTTCACTTTGATTGGTCGCTCCTGGCGCTTCACCGCCAGCCTCACTGTCCTCCTCCTCCGAGCTGCTGCTGTAGCCAACCAACATTTTAAACTACCTGATGTTCCGCCACATTATTTATAATAAGAGACCAACTCAGCAGGGTTCACTAAACCTTTAAAACCATGCACACACGGCAGGTGTCTGCTTTCCAGTGCTTCTGCCCTTTACTTCCGACGTAAACAACCTGTTGTTACAATAAATTAGGTCCCGGTGTAACACAGCGCTTACTATAACCCAGTTCCTCTTTTCGGTGGTTTGTGTGGAAAAGGCGTGTAGTGCATGGATAGAGAACCCGTGTGTGCACGATATGTATTAATGCAGAATGATCTGCTCGGAACAAAAGATACCCTATTTACAGGAACTCACAGAAACTACTATAAACTACAATCATTTTAAATATATATATATATATATATATATATATATATATATATTTTATTTTTTTTTGGAACAGACATTAACACGTATTATTCTTTAAGAGACCGTGCACAGGTGTGGAATAATAAAAAAATAAAGGGACATTAAAGCCTTCACACACCAGGCTCTGTATGTGTCTGTGTGTGTTGTGAGCGTGCCAATTAACTCTTGCGTTATTCATGTTCCCGTGCGCGGGCAGGGGTTCAGTAGCTAGTCGATAGCAGGCTAGCATGTTACAACAAAATGCGCGTCTTTTCGCGAGCCGAGAGGATGCCGTAGCAGTGGGACACACGTTTACGTGAAACGATGCTGTTTGCGGGGTTGATAAGGAAATCGCGGGAGAATTTCCGCGTGTTTTAGTGAGCCGCTAATCCCAATTTTCGGCCCCCTCCGGAGCCACAGCGCTTGAACAAGAGAGCATCCGATCACGGTTTGCGGATGTGAGGAAGGCACACAACGTTATTTATAGGGAGTAGCTAACCTACGGCAGTATTGAGGATACTCATCAAGCTTGACTGGACGTTCCGGGTATGTAAAACTGGCATTTCCCCTCGTTGTTTACATGCAGCACTCATATAACAAGCGTGTCGCTGCTGCTGATGGTGCCTGACTGTTATTTTCCCGTAGCTAGCCTGCTAACCTCCACCGTAAGCTTCTGTGACTGCGTTAGCAAGTGGCTAGGCTAGGCTAGGTAGCTAAGCTATCCTGGTTACAGTGATCTTTGCTTAGAGACGAAGAACATTACGATGCGCAGACGCTGCTTTCCACTTTTTTTTTTTTTTTTAACCGCGAATCGTTGGGCTTTTAGAGTCGTACATACAGAAGGGAGGGACCACACCACCGGTATAATACGATTTAAATATAAGCCGGCGTTAATCTTTGGGATCTAAGTGTGTATGTTAATGAGTTCAATTGCTGCTGCTTTCCCGGACGTTGTACGCCGTTATGAACCCTCACTGTTTACAGCCTAATTGTTTTGGGTCTTTCCCTCTTACCCCAGTATCACTGATCTCATAGTTATAGTTATATGCTTTTTGAAGAACAAATATGACTGATGGTCTGATGATGACTGTTATGGAAAAAGTGCTTTTAGAGGTCTGTTTGTATAGTAGTGGCTTTGTTTCTGTCAAATTCACAGCAGATGTTGTCCCATAACAGATGGACCCACACAGGGCTCATTTTAATCTCAGATCATCACATTTTTTGAAAAAACATTTGTCTCCGATTTCATAATGGTTGTTGTGAGTTTTTTGCTTCATATATCACACTTTTCAAGATTTTGAAAGCTTTGGAATCTGAGGCAATGTTTGAGCATGAATATCTTTTTTTTTTTTTTTTTAAACTATTATATATAAAAGCCTGAAATTTTCCCAGGCCTCTCTTACCATAGAAGTGAATCAGGAACAGTAATTTTGGACAGGTGCATAAAAACATGTCAGAGTATTGGCTAGTTTAAATATGACAAAGAAATTAAAAGGACCTGTAAAGTACCATATTTGAGCACCTCTATATGATAAACGTTTGCAGCCTTGCCTTTCTAACTTTGTCTCCAAACCGCTCAACCTGAGCTGTCCCTCTGATGTACTTATTTCGACCTTGGTCACCTCCAACTCAGCCTCCTGTCTTTTTGTCTTAGTGCTACCGTCTCCAAACTGTACATCATAGCAGGTCTCACTTTTGCAGCCATCCTGCTGTTCTTGTATTGCAGCAGATCATGTAGAAAATGATGAATTGGATTCTGTAGAAAGTAGTTGATCCAGGAGAATATCTGCTGATATATTAATATTGTAATTTTTTTAAAAATTCTCTAACAGTATCTGAATTTGAATCCCCAAACATTCAGTGTAGGTTTAGCTCTAAATTTTGGTCAGATATGCATAAAAAGGTTGTTCAGCCTGGGTGTAGTATCCTGGACCACAGGATACAGAGGTGGAAACACAGGGCAGGAGTCAGTAGCTTAAATCCCCTATTTTTATTGCTGAATGTCAGTTTCACTGTTTTTCTACAGATACCACCTGAAGGCAAAGCATAAAGTGAAAGCAGCTGATTGACTTCTTCTACACACATTTGGTCACCTGTTCCCCTCTGCACCTGCCTCTTCACCAAGCAGCCTTTGCAGTTCCACAGTGCCAGTTGGAGACATGGAGTAAAGTTGTTCTGGGGTTTTTTTTCCTCTCATTTCTCCTTTACAAACACAGAAGCTTGTAGCCTACAATTTAAAATACCTGCTTCTCTCTTGCTGCAGTTGGGCGACACCAGCTGCCAAACTGAATCCTTACACTCGAGCTCGCATGACCGAGGCCTGGCAGCAGCATGCGGTTGCACCACCTCAGGTTGTCCACACCATCCCTCCAGGAGCTGAGAACGCACTGGGCTGTGCGGTGTATGGTATTGTACTGCAGCCAGATGCTACGTCTCTGCAGCAGCAACAGACCCAGCATGGACAGCACAGCCAGCATGGACAGCAGCATGGAGGTGGGCAGCACAGTCAGCAGCAGCACCCTGCTCAGGCCCAGCAGACCTCCCTTCAGGTCGGGACAGAGGGAGGACACAAATGTGGGGCTTGCGGACATGATATCTCCCACCTGGCAAACCCTCATGAACATCAGTGCATGGTGACTCAGGACAGGTCATTCCAGTGCACCCAGTGCATGAAGATTTTCCATCAGGCAACGGACTTGCTGGAGCACCAGTGTGTTCAGGTGGAGCAGAAGCCGTTTGTGTGCGGGGTGTGCAAGATGGGCTTCTCCTTACTCACTTCTCTCGCCCAGCACCACACATCGCACAACAGCACCAATCCAATGAAGTGTTCAATATGCGAGAAGACCTACCGACCCGGCTCTTCTGGCAGCGTTACACCCAACTCGTCGAACAATTCCCAGCAGCCCAGCAGTGATGGGGCATCAGCCAGCAGCAGCTCGTCCATTCTGCCGTTCCCCTCAGCCCGAGACCGGCCCTACAAATGTTCCGTTTGCCAGAAAGGCTTCAAACACCTGTCGGAACTCACACGGCATGAGAGGGTGCACACGGGAGAGAAACCCTTCAAATGTGACACGTGTGACAAGGCTTTCAGTCAGTCGTCACACCTGCAGCACCACCAGCGAACACACAGCAACGAACGCCCATTCAAGTGTGCCGTCTGTGAAAAGAGCTTCAAGCACCGCTCCCACTTAGTGCGCCACATGTACGTGCACTCTGGCGAGCACTTGTTCAAATGCAACTTATGCGAACTGCACTTCAAAGAGTCTTCAGAGCTCCTTCACCACCCTTGCCACCCGCAGGGTTCTCGGCCGTTTCGCTGTGCCACCTGCGGTAAGGGTTTTAAGCGGCCGTCTGACCTTCGCCAACACGAGCGCACGCACTCAGAGGAGCGTCCCTTCCACTGTGACGAGTGTCAGATGAGCTTTAAGCAGCAGTATGCACTGGTGCGCCACAGCCGCACACACAAAGACCCTACTGACCGGCCATTCAAATGCAATCTGTGCGACAAGGGCTTCATGCAGCCCTCTCACCTCCTCTACCACCAGCACGTCCATGGCATGGACAACCTGTTCAAGTGCGCCTCATGCCAGAAGGAGTTCAGTCAGTCAGGAGAGCTGCTCAGGCATAAGTGTGGGGAGTCATCCAACAACTCGCCCGACAAGCCATACAAGTGTGACGTTTGCGGCAAAGGCTACAAGAAAAGTTCCACGTTACAGCGACATCAAAACTCGCACTGCCAAGAGAAGCCCCTTAAGTGCTCGCTCTGCGACCGCCGCTTCCTGTCCTCTTCAGAGTTTGTGCAGCATCGCTGTGACCCATCGCGGGAAAAGCCACTGAAGTGCCCTGACTGTGAGAAACGTTTCAAGTACTCATCGGACCTCAACCGACACCGGCGCGTGCACACGGGCGAGAAACCGTACAAGTGCGGTCACTGCAACAAGGGCTTCAAACAGCGCGAGCACTTGACCAAACACCAGAGCACGCACTCCAGAGAGGGCCAGTTCAAGTGCGTTTGGTGCGGAGAGCGTTTCAGTGACTTGGGCTCCTTGCAGGATCACACGGTGCAGCACACGGCTGATGGTGGCGGTTACCCTGTGTCCCAGTGCATATAAACCTTTGACTTCTTATTTGAACAGGCAGAACTTCTTTCTGTCCCTTTTGGGCTATTTATTCAGCCTAACATTAACCACGCTTTCAGGACAGTCCTGGGTTATGATTCTCATTCCAACAGTGCTGCATCAGGTTTTTGTTGCTCTGCTAACCCGCCCAGTTAACGTTACTCCCAAGTTTGTCATTCCATAAAAATGAACATTTTCTGTCTTTTCTTAAGCCTGGTTCCTTCTTTTTCTAAACCCAACACTCATAGAGTGACTACAGCATAGAGACCACTTAACTCCCAGAAACAAGTGCCATAATGCAGTTTGATCTAGCAGATACTTAGATCCACCCTAATCTCCTGTCTTCAGAAATAAGTCGAAAAAGAAACATGCCCACTCCACAGTAAAAAAAAATCCGACAGCCTTTGTTGTTTTTAAAGCAGTTTGGCACTATGTTTGAAAGAGTATTGAATGAATCATTCAGGTTGAGTCGCCACTTTAAGTATCCACTAAAGTGGAGTCGTCCTCCAGTTTTGTTTTGTTTTTTTGTGCTTGGTCACCCCCCCTCTTCTATAGCCCTTTTCAGACATGGGTTACATAGCATTTCATTAGTTTGGTAAAGCAGACTGCCGTCCAGGCAATAGGTCACGTTCACATTATTGCCGCCCACGGCCTCATTCAGACTTACATCAGACGCATGGTACATATGCAAAAAAAAAAAATTTGAGTATTATCAGTATTGACTCCAGACTTTTGATTGGTCTCTTTGTATGAATGTGCTGCGGCACAGAGATGTCTCTTCTCAGCAGTTTCTGAACACTATTGTAGAAACTCCTGAGCTAAAATGTTTTGTTCACAACAAACTGAGCGAATAAAGGAAACGCATGAGAGGCTTTCACATTTGTAATCTTGTGTGTGCCCATCGGTTAACGCTGACGGCACTCGTTCACTCGTCCCGTACTCGAAAGCGATGCGTGAAAGTTCACTCGGCCTGATCTTGTAGGATTTCCTTTGCGACCTTTACAGAAAAGTGACCCGAGTGCTCGTTTAGACAAACTTAGACGGTGTCAGTTCAGTGGAAAAAAAATTGCATGTCTGAAAGGGTTTTTTTTTTTGGCCTCCCTTCAGTTTCTCTCTTCATTGTTATCCCCCCAACATCTTTTCTCTGCTCCCTCCACTTCCTGACTTAGGCTGTCACTGTGTAGTATCAGAAGTTTGCAAAGTTTCCAACCCCCCCCCCAAAGACACACGTGTACTGACACGAATGCCTTTGGTTGGGTGAAGGGTGACCTGATATGCTTTTTGTATCCTTTTTGTTTTATTTTTACTCTTCTTATTTAAGAAGTAGCCGGTAAGATCCTCATCTTATACCAATTAGCAATAACATAGCAGCCAAAGGTGTCGACCCCGCGTGTTGGAACATATTCAATCCACAGAGGCCCCCAAAGATCTGCTGCCAACATCTTTTTTTTTGGCAGCACGAGGGGCTCCCAACACCATATCAGGCTGGTGGGTTTTAATGTTACGGCTGATTGGTGTATGTGAGGTGAGACGGCATTGGGGATTTGGGAATGTATTGTCCTACGGTGAAAGGAGTCTCACGATAAAGTGTCGGAGTGCATGTGCGGTCTGTGAGTTTTCACAATAACTCCCGTTTATACCAGAATGACAGCATGACGCTACACCCTGTGGTGTGTAGACTAATCAACCAGCCCAAATTAACAGCCAGTAAACACTCCAGCCGTTCTCACCACCTTCCAATGCAGACACATGGAAATAATTATTACACACTAATATACTCATCATGTTCCTGCAGAGGTCAGTGCTGTTAGGCTTGTGTATCAAAAACATTGAAGTCTAAACATTAACGCTTCCTCTCTCATCCTCATCCTGTATATAACTCTGGATATGTGGGTGTACGTAGCCAGATGAGTTGGAAATGTCTTTAAGAAAATAGGTATTGACGAACTGTTTTGTATTCTTGCTACTTTTTACCACGTGAAAAGTTTTGACAAATTGTTCTGTTTTTTTTTTTTTGTATTTTGTTGTCATTTTTGTAGTCCATATAGTGATTGTGCCAGTATGTCGCAAGGAGTCTGAAAGAGAAAACCGTGTGCCAGTCTGAGTGTGTGAATGTAAACAGTGCTCTGTCAAACAGGGAAATTCAGACTGAAGAGAATTGTAGTAGAATTGTTTCCAACCAACCTGCCTTTTTTGTTTGTTTTTTAAAATATATTATTATTATTATTATTATGACTAACCGTGCTGGTCTGTATGGGAGCTGTTTCTGCTGGACGACCCTGCACCCTGTGTTGAATAATTTCCACAGTTTGAAATGGGGCTGCAACTATCGATTTATTTTAGTAATCAAGTATTCTATCGATTATTCCATCGATTAATCGGATAAGAAACACTTTTGTCTCAATAACAGTTCATCTGCATATTTTAACTTCTCTAGATTTACTGCAGTTTTTCTCTGTGTGAAACAAACAGCGGTGGATGGAGCAGCTACAAAGTTCTCTCTTCTTCATGTTGCTGATCAGGTGGTTGATGAAGGACCTCCAGCTGTTTCCCAGTAAAGGTTTTAAGGTGGTTACAGGAACCAGCGCTGCTGCTTTGGACGCTAGAAAAACGCTTCCTTTCGCGCCACCTGAGCTCACCGTCTCAGTAACGGCTCCGCCTCTTTGCCCGTGCGCTGCTGTTGTGTTATCAGTGTTTTGTTGAAAAACCGGGGGCTGCAGCGTAATGCTGCAATGCTTTGTATTCACACCCGTCCTCCTAAATATGTTTCTACTGCAGGTCTATTTTTAGTCGCTAATCAGGGATTAAAGCATAAAAAATATTTTGACACAGCCCCCCCCCCCCGGTACCCCCCTCAATCTGTTTAACCCAGCGAGTGCACACACACACACACACCAGTGCAGAGAGCAATGGAGGCGTGGAAAAATGTGTCAGCGATGACACTCTGTGTTAAAGGGTCGTTTTTCCAAATGACGGAAATCAGCGACGGAGAACTTTAATGCTGCTAATGTGGGTGAAACGCGCCGCTTACACGGAGACGCCTGAGCTGCAGAGTTTAAACGAAGCATCAAAGCAACAAATTTGCGTCGAGGATTTTTTAATAATCGAATTATTCGAGTTACTCGAGGGATCGTTGCAGCCCTAGTTTGAAAGCCTCGTTAAATCTGTTCGTCCTGCTTCATGTTGCGTTGGCGTCGTGTCTGTCGGGGTGAATGACGCCCTTCCTGTCCTCTGAATGCTTAGAGATTGTAGTAAGGATCTCGGAACACCAGTCAGTTGACGCCGCGACTCCTCGATTCGTGGTTTGAGTGCAGTATTGAAAAGAACGGAGTACAAAGCGAGGAGACAGAAGTAACATTTTATTTAAGTCCTGGCTTGCAGTTCTCTTTGGTTTTGCCTTAAATGTGGGGCCACGGTGCCTCTCTGCCGCCTCTTCTGCTTTCCTTTTCTATCCATCATCATAATCATGTTGAGGTCAGGTGATCAGTCAGCCATCTTTTGCTTTTCACAAGTCTGGCACTGGAACGCTTTCAGAAAAAGGTGGATTTGGGGTTTTAAAAAAGTACTGTAATTGTTTTAATGGATTTGCATTTGTTTTTTTTAATTGATGTAATTCAGATTGATATGAATACCTGTATATCTGGAGGGAGAGACCAGGGCCTTGGGATGGGTGTGCCACAGTTGAATACAGCTTTGGAAATGTAGAGGCAGTGAATAACCACAACACACAAACATCAGGAATCGCTGGGCCTCAGTTCACATTTTGCCAAGAAAGTGCACAAGGACTTGTTAATCGGTGCTGACATATATCAGATGTGTATAATAGAAAATAGACGCTCAAGTTGCAGAATAAGGACCTCACATGTATTAATTATAATAATAATAAACAATTGTACGTTCAAAGCCAAAGATTAACCTAATGCCATCCAAGCAGCACCGATACAGTGATTAGTACTACTGATTGTGGCTGCCTGGCCGTGCATTTTTTTCCCCCGTGTACTGTTATGGTTGGACCAATCTGAAGTTACAGTGAGGAAACCTGCAAAATCAAAGGCGGTCGGGCTTTTAAAAGTCTGTCATATCAAGACAACAAGAGGAAAACTTGTATAAGCACAAATGATTACAGCTCCCCTCCAGTAAAGGCAGCAGTTTTCCCACCCGTTGTTTTCTGTTTCCTTTTCAGTTCCAATAAATAACCCCGTCAGACCCTGGTGTCTCGCTCTCTGCATGCTTGCCGTGTTAGTTCCTGTGTTTCTGTCCTTGGGAGCCGGTGTTACCTACCCCTTCCTCCTCACAGCACCGTTCTTTCCGATAGAGTTTCTTTCCCCCCCCCAAATTGTACTGTAGTTTATGTGAACGATGTTGAAAACAAACCTTTGAAAAGAAAAAAACTTTGTGGCGACGTACAGTACGTGTACATTCATGCTAAGATTATCTGTATGTATGTAGCATTCAATTACACACAGCACTAACAAATAAAACTTTTTTCATTTATAAATTTAAACGATTAATGAAGTTATTTGATCGACTTTATTTGGGGAAACTACGGTGGTTGCACTGATACATGGGAATGTTTCTTTGCAGTTGTTGAAGTGGAAGGATAAATATGGACGATTTGGAGTTATTTTGATTGTCTAGCATAACGAAGCCGACCAAGCTTTCCCAGAATTCGCACGCTGTCCTCGCTCGATGCTGAGAAGGCCTTTGACCGTGTCAGATGACCTTATCTGTCCTACATTCAGCATACATTTCATTTTTTAAAACTGATATACTAGTGCATCTCAAAAATATTATGAAAAGGTTCTTTTTTTTTCTTAATTAAAAAAGATAAGCTTTAATATATTCTATAGTCATTTAATTTCAGTTACCATTCAGACTTTATAAATATATAATTCTCAATTTAGTTCAGTACATGCTGCCACAAACATGGGGGAGAATGCTGACTCGATGATCATCAACATGCTCCACAAGGAGGAGAAACCATAGAAGGCTGCCTGCCTGCAGAGTGCTGTGTGGAAGCATATTAATGGGAAGTTGACTGGAAAGAAAACGTGCGGTACGAAAAGGTGCACAAGCAACAGGGACGGCCACAGGCTTGAGAGGATTGTTATGAAAAGTTGATTCAAGAACTTGGGAGAGCTTCACGAGAAGTGGACTGAGGCTGGAGTCAGTGCATGAAGAGCCACCAATCACAGATGTCTTCAGGGATGGAGCTACACCGGCCGCATTCTTGATATCGAGACACTCCTGATTCAGGGACGTCAGATGCTGGTTTTGCTGGTGGTTGGTCCACCGTGTTTTATCAAGGCTAAAGTCAACACAGCATCTACCAGAGGATTTTAGAGCACTTCATGTTTCCATCCGCTGGCACCAGTTTCTCCTGCTGGACGTCCAAAATGACACCTTCAGGGAACCTTTAAGGAACATTCCCTGAAGGTTATCTTTGTAGAACCTTTAGGGAACGTTCCCTGAAGGTTGGTTTTGTAGAAACTAGGCTGCTGTTTGCCGGGTTAAACTGTCAAACATCAACCCTCCCTAAAAGTATCATTTAAGGAAAACTTTTAAAACTAAAAGTGAACTTGGAGAGCGTATCTAGTTTTTAGGAAAGTGACCCAAGTACCAATAATCAAATGGGTTCCTCGTTTGTTTCAAAAAGTTTCATGGGATTAGGTGGTTTTTGCACCTTGCTGAGAGACAGAGGACACCTGTTACATAGCGGAGTCAGCTGCTTTTCCCTTATTTTTGCACGTTGTTTTGACAGATTTGGGAAATCCGTCACATCCTCATCACCAGGGGGCGCTGTGTCCCGGCTGCCCACTCTAAGGTCTCATTCCTTATTCTCACCCCGGCAGCCAGCGGCTTTCACATCCGGGCGGCGCTCTTGCTCCTCTTCAGTCGCAATCCGTTTCCTTTCCCTGCGCTCTCGACCAGGGGAGGTCCGCAGCTGCAGAAGAAACCCCTTGAATCGAGGGGTCTCCGTGGGCGTGTGGCACCGGGCCTCCGAGGCGCAGCTTCCCCCACACAGCCGATAGCACATGACGCTAGCTCCGCCGATGGTGGTGCACGGCGCCGAGCGCTCCCCGTCGGTGCGACATCCTCGCGCTCAAGTAGCATCACTGGCTAACGTTAGCTAACATCATCGATCTCTCTGCTACTCCACCCCCCCCCCCTCTCCCGGAGATCGATCCCCGCTGCCGATCCGTCACATCAGCTGTCGAGTGATAGCGAACACCAGACCACAGTGGGCATCCCCGACCAGCGCAGGAAGTCCGCCTGTTTCCTCTCGGATTTGGGGCCCGCAAAGAGAGGAACGTTAGCCTCGGAGTTTAAACCCATATTTAGACCACCGACCTCCTTTCCAGCCCCCCTCTGTGGCCTTTCAGGGGTCCGGTTCTTCTCTACCTCAGCACCCTGATGCCTCCCCGTCCCTGTGTTTAACCTCAGCTGCTCATCATTCCGACATTATCGGCACAATCCGAGCTCCACCGCCCCCGTCTCTGCTGCTTCTATCAACCCCACCAAGGAGCGGTGTTCGGCGGGCACTCACTGCGGCTTTTCCCGGCGGTCTTCCCTGGGTTTTCTCGTTATCCCCGTCTCCCCTTTTTTCACTCTGATTGTTTTTCTCTTCACGCTAGCTGGCTGGCCAGCTCCGCTTCACACCCACACACGTTATCCCCTTCATACAACCCCCTCCCCCCAGTTAGTTTTCCATCCACATCCCAGCAGATCCCCGTGACACGCGCCGCACGGCACCCGAGCCACGGGTCTCGCCATGCCGGGTCCGGTGGCCGGTAGCAAAGCCCGTGTGTACGCAGATGTCAACACGCTGAAGACCCGGGAGTACTGGGACTACGAGGCCCACGTACCCACCTGGAAGTGAGGACATTTCTGATTACTGCAATGTGCTTTAATTGCATGATAATGGATTTTTATGGAGGGATAATGTGGCAGATGGGCGTCTATTATTATACATTTAGCTGTGAGGGTGTGATGACACCATGTCTCCCAACCTTCAAGCCTGCTGTTCTTCACTGTCTGACACTTTCCTCCCCCTTACCTCCATCTCTGTCCCATAACCAACCTGTCTGCTGACTTGTATAACATTTTGGCTTGGTATCAGAGCCAGAAGTCAGTGGGTAGAACATTTAGAAAGGCCTTATAGACTGATTTAATTGCATGCTGAAGCTGAAAATATTTTTCTCTCCTCCTCACATTCCTGCTCCGTTTTTCTGTCTGTCCCTATAGCAACCAGGAAGATTACCAGCTGGTTAGAAAGCTGGGCAGAGGGAAGTACAGCGAGGTGTTTGAGGCTATCAACATCACCAACAATGAGAAGGTGGTGGTCAAGATCCTGAAGGTGAGCAGTTGGAGCTTCCCAAGAGTTCACTGCATTGCTACTTTTGTGTGTGTGTGTGTGTGTGTGTGTGTTACGTATTGATAAACTATGTATTTCAACAAGCAAGAAAGCTGAAGACACCTCTTTGGAATTCAGCATTGTCATCATGGGCAATAATAGAATCACTGCCAATAATTTAATTAGTAATAATAGTTTACTATCAAAAACTTTGCAAACACTGTTACAGATCCTTACAATTACACCCAATACCACCAATTATGACAAGCTATTGGATAAACACAGACTGTATGCAAAAGGTGGAGCAATTCTGATGGTTTCTGGCTCCATAGCGCAGTGGCGTACACATTCGCATAAGCAGAGAAAGCTCCCCCTTTTTTTTTCCCAGGAGGAAACCCAAATCTCTTGGGTGGGTTGCACTAAATCAAATATGTGGAGCTACCTTGTTTGGTGACCCCTTGGAGCAGCTGAACATGGTGTTAGTAGTATTAAGAAAGCTGAAGAAGAAACCGCTTGGACTGGTTATACCAGACTTAAATCCATATTATACGTCAGATAAATGCATTAAAAAAAATGCTCCTAAAGGCATCAACAGCTCCCTGTTTTGGTGCACCTGTCAATTAAAGTGGCCAAGCCCCCAAAATTTAAGCCTACATATTCGCCTAACAAACCCAAGGTCAGTCCCGGGAGGAGACACACGTCCCTTTTGGGGTTGTGTCAGGAAGGGTGTCCTGTGTAATAAATCTCCCAGATCAAACATGGGTAGCTACCTGCTGTGGTGACCCCTTGTGAATAAGGGAGCAGCCAAAAGTAGCGCATATAGTAGAGTAACAGGATTGATTGAAATTTGGAACCAACCTCAAGTGGCCATTTGAGGAACTGCAGTTGTTGGCTTTGTTTTTCAGCCCTGGAGATTACCGTTTGGATTATTGTGCATTTTTAGAAAACGTCAAAGCAGACGGGGATTTTTGGCAGCTGATGAGGTGTAACCACACAGATAATGTGCAGATTGAGCAATAATGAAAATATGGTTAGTTGCAGCCCTAAATATTTCCTGAATGATTCGGTGAACAGACATTTGTCTGTTTTTCTTCCACTTATCAGACATGGGGTCGCTCTGTTAGGCTAAGCAGGTTATTTCAGATGTCCCTTTCCCCAGGTACATTTTCCACCTCCTCCTGGAGGATCCCGAGGCGCTCCCAGATCAGATGAGTTTCTCCAGCAAGTTCCGGGTCTAACTGGGGGACTCCCCCAGTTGGGTGTACCCTGAAAACCTCCAAAGGGAGGTGCTGACCACACTTGAGCCAACAACTCTTCCAGTATCGTTTTCCAGCAGAGAACCACGGCCTCAGGCTTGGAGTTGCTGACTCCCATCCCAGCTGCTTAGATGAACCTGAAAAGATCATTCTTAATATTCTCACAGTTTGAAAGGGAAAAACGAATCGCTAACATGCAGTGACCGTGTAAGCTTACAATGTTCACCTTAGTTTTCCTGTATTTGTCAGGTATTAGATTACACGTCTGTGACAGGCTGGCGACCTGTCCAGGTGTACCCTGCCTCTCGCCCTATGACAGCTGGGATAGGCTCCGCCCCCCTGCGACTGAATGGGATAAGCGGAAGAGAATGGATGTCTGTTGAATTAGTGCTGAAACGAAACATCCAATTTGGAAGAGTCCAAAGTGAGATGTTATTTTATCTGACAAAACAGTCCAGATTAGAAGAAATATTAAATTTTCTATTTTACCAGATGAAAGAGAGGAACAAATTCCCACACTTAGGCCACTCTCTGGTGGCCCAAACAGAGTTGCAGCTCTCGGGCGGTCAGTCACTGCTGATCTGGAGCTAATTGCAGCTCTGCAGTTAAGCCAGTGAGCAAAGCCCCCTGCTGCTTTTGGAAATCCCAGAGGAAGATTTAAAAAATTGGTACCAGAAGGATGACAACGTGTGGTTACTGTGCTCCGAACGGCCAAACATTTGCATCACATCAGGAATAAACAAATATATAATTGATAATAAAGGCGAATAGGTAAATAAACACCTTAAATTAGGTACTGATACAAAGCTCTGTTCATTTGTAGGAAGTAGGTGGTGCTAACAGTAAACCTGGCTTTGATTGGCTGGCACTGTTACCATTGCCTCATTAGCAGTGGATTAAAGTAACTGAGCACACAAGCTTCTGCCTGCAAACATTTACACATCCAAGTCATTTGAGCCCTTTTTAAGAACGAAGTGGAGTCTCTCTGATCAGAGCAAATCATAAGCGTATAGATTTGTAGTTGTTTGGACTTCGGCGTTTGGTTTATTCCTGTCTCACCAAAGTCAGTGGCACTAGTTAACATGATCACTAAACACCTCCATGACTTGGTGCTAAAAAAAGAGTGACGCCTGTGACAGGTAAGGATTAGCTGACGGTCACTTAAATGGAAACGTCAGACTGAGCGATGCTGAGGAACGCAGCAGCAGCGACAGGGCGAGCAGAGTCAGCAGATCCGAGATCAGGAGTGAGAAGAAGCAGCACAGACGCAAACCTTTCTGCTTTCACATCCTTTCCTCTGTTGTCTTGTACTCTTGAGACTGTTAAATCTCTGATTTTTTTTTTCTTTTTTTCAATGCTTTTTCTTTAGCCGGTCAAGAAGAAGAAGATCAAGCGAGAAATCAAGATCCTGGAGAACTTGAGAGGAGGGACCAATATCATCCGCCTGGTGGACACAGTCAAAGACCCAGTGGTAAGAAAATAAATCAAAGTGTAAAATTAGAGCCAGGTTGCGAGCAGCCACACGTACATTAGCCAGAGAGGTAGTTACCAGATTAAATCCTCTTTGGTGCCCTTGTTTTCTCAAAAAAAAAACAAAAAACAAACTAGCTCTAAGACGGCTGTATTGTGAATAATTAAGTTTGCATAACTTCTTTGCTTGAGTGTCATTCAAATAAGAGATGCATCATTCTGACTGTTTTGCATCCTGACATGATTCCAGCACCTAAAATCAGTTTTTCCTGAATATTTTTCCCAGATTAAAATGAGTAAAAGTGTCTGAATTCAGAGTTGAGAATACATTTTTCTATCAGGCTGTAAACCTGCGTTTGGATTTGGATGTTTTAACGTGGCTGTTTGTTGGAACTGACTCACTTTTAGGGCCTCAAGTGGCCATTTGAGGAACTGCAGCGTTTGATTGTGGCACTGTGTGCTCACCTGGACACTTGCTCCTTCACATGACAAACACAGCGGGGAGCCACTCATGACAGCGTTTTCCCTTAGTGCTGCTAACGGTTAATAAGAAGTCCATAGGGTGCCTGTAATGTCGGGTGAAAGCCGTGAGCTGCTGTGTGTAGCAGCCTGTGGACATTAGAAGCTCAAGAAAGCAGCTGCCGCGAGTGTGACGATAAAGTTTAAACAAAAGGAGTAATCACAGATGTTGCAAAATGATACACTCGGTGTGCTCGCTGTTGACATGAGAAACAAAGTAATCTTATAATTCCGGTTTTGCTGCATTTGCCGTGTGATTGTTTTGGCTCACAGCTTCCCATCGTGCCTGAAATGTGTGGAGCTATGATTTTTGTATTACAGTCAAGAGTAGTAACAAGAGTTTTATAGTTTGACCAAATATATGTTTCTATATTCTCTGTTTCCAATCTGAAATCTACCCGGACACCCAGACTGGATATCTCGCTTTACAATTTTCTGAGCTGGGACACATCAACCGATCAGGAAGGAAGGATATTTTTAGGCAGTGGAAATGCTCTGACTAAGCCAGGAGGCCTTGTTCCAGTGCAGTGGTGGGAACCCTGCGGGGTCCTGTGTGTTTGTTTGTTCCTGTGAACTTCGTTGGGTTAGAAAATAATCATCGTGTCCGCAGCTTTTTGAGTATCAAGCGTGATCCAAATGGTTGTATCGTGTGTCCCGTTTGGGTCTAGATCACACAGTGGGGCTGCCAAATCACTGGTTAATCAGGTGATTGAATCCAGAATGAGTGTTCTCCTGATCTTTTTCTCTGTGGTGTTAAATTTTTTTTTCCCCACCCTCTTCTCGTTCTCTCTGTGGTGGCTGTATAGTCCAGAACGCCAGCGCTCGTCTTTGAATGCATCAATAACACAGACTTCAAGGTACAATTATCACCTGTTTCCTAGATTGCTAGGTGCCACATTGAATGTTTGCCACTTTCACGTCTCTCATAGCTGTGCTGTAATCAGTAAGGTTGAAAAAGCACTAAATCCTGATGCTGATTTATTTTTATTTTTTTTGGCAGGAGTTATACCAGAAGTTGACAGATTATGATATCCGTTTCTATATGTATGAACTACTGAAGGTGAGACCTCTTTGCATGGCTTACTGTTAACACACAAAAGCTTCTCAGACTCCTTCAGACCCCTCCCAAATTGGTATTTTCGTCTGCGTTCATGTTTTGTGTGTGTGTGTGTGTGTGTGTGTGTGTGTGTGGCAGGCTCTGGACTACTGTCACAGTATGGGAATTATGCACCGTGATGTCAAACCTCACAATGTGATGATCGACCACCAGTTGAGAAAGGTAGGCAGTGCCCTGTGCAGCCTTATTTTGTTCTCCCCTCACACCCCCACGCTCTCTTTTCGGTCCCGCCCCCTCCCTCCCTCTTGCCGCGTCTCGCTGGTTATTTTCACCGCGGCTTTTCATTCCCCTCTTTTGTTATTTTTTTTTCTTTCCCATTTTGAAAAGGAGTTGTTATTGCATTAGCGTGGGCTTTCAAACACGCAGAGTCCCTGCATGAGTGCATTAGGCTCCTTAAAATAAACACAGATATAATTTCCATCTACATAAACGTGAGGCTCACTGCACCTTGCTGGTGCATGCTACAGAACAAAGGACCCAGCTAATGAAAGCGTTTACGGTCATCAGTCTGTGGTTACCTGTAGGTCACCTTTTATTGCCAATGTCTGAACAGATTATGATATAACTTATAAAATGAGACCTTCCCAACTCCGCCGGTTGCTTCTAACAGCATGTAGTGTCACTTAAGGACTCAGGATTCCAGAAGATGTGATCCTTCTGCTCGCTCTCGAGTGCTTTGCCTCGAGTCCTCTCTTCTATTTCCAGCATCAGTAGCGAGCAACACTAACAGCACGTTAGAAAGGAAGTCCACTAATCACTAAAAAAAACCTGCCGGCTGCCAGCACAACACCGACCCCACATACAGGCAGCGGATCAAAACCTGGTGCGGCTTTAGACAGACAGATGAGCATCTTTCTTTCATTTCTTCAAAGTACTCTAAGTGGTGTAACTAAGTACACCACTGGGGTGCCTCAGAGCAGGTCATCTACTAATTGGAAGGTTGGTGGTTCGATTCCTGTCACTGTAGAAGAAAGTGCTTGTATGAATGGGGAAATGTAAACGTGTTGTCTGGAAGCGTTGGCTCTTCTTTCTACAAAGAACATGGCAACACTGGTTAGGTTTGCAAAGCTGAACAAATAGCAAGACTTCTGGAACAATAAGACCGAAGTGGAAATGTTTGGCATTGCACAGCACCACGTTTGGTGAAAACCAATCACAGCATATCAGCACACGCACCTCATACCAACTGTGAGCACAGTGGTGATGATTTGAGCTTGTCTTGCAGCCACAGGACCTGGACACCTCGCAGTCACCGAGTTGACCATGAGCTCCTCTGTATACCAAAGTGTTCAAGAGTCAAATGTGAGGCCAGCTCAAGCTTGGCTCAAATTGGGTCATGCAACAGGACAATGATCTCACACAGCAGTAAATCTCCAACAGAGTGGCTGAAAAAGAAAAGAATCAAGGTGCTGCAGTGTCCCAGTCAGAGTCCAGACCTGATTGGAAACATTTGGCATTTACAAGCCTTCCTCAGGGAGTTAAACACATTTAATGCCCCAGAAAGCCTGTTTTCTAATGATGTTCCAACAATAGGGATCATTCAGTAGTTTTACCTTTTTCTTTTAAGTCAGTAATTGATAAACTTGATAAATAACTGCAGGCTTTATTTGTTTCCCATCATGCTTTTAATGAAAGCAGCAGCAGATCCTATTTCCTGATTGAAAATTGTCGGATTCTTAATATTTCAACTCAAAATGTAGGTCGAACCAAAATCTTGAGTAGACTCAGAAACAACAGCGTCGCAGGAATAAAAGTGGCTGATAGGCAGCCTCGCTTAAAGAAAAGGCAGAAGTGACAGTTTCATCAAAAAAGTCTTTCCAACAGTTAGCGTAACAACAAGCCCTGAAGGTCGTCATCCTGCATCAGTATGGCCTCTCACAGGCGCGCAGGGGTTTTCAGCAGTACCAGCTCTTCTGCAGGAGCACAAGGAAACGAGCAACATTGTGAAGCTGAAGTGCAGAAATCTGAGTGCAGCAGACGAACTACACTTCCCTTTGAAAAGTGGAGATGCTCGGCCATGAGCTCAGCCAAAAAGCCGTTTCTCTGAACTGGCAACAAAGTGCAACTCAGCCACGCACACGAACCTCGAGTGCAGGAAAAATGGCAGCGGAGGCTCAAAATTTGAAATATTTGGTTTGAACAGAACACAGTCTGTTCAGTGAGCTGGAGGGCACTGCAAGGACAGATTTCTACAGGCAACGGTGAAGCTTAGCGGAGGCTGAGCTGGGCAGGATCGGTGCTCTGTGGAAGGAAGTGCAGGCAGAAGTGAGATGCAGCAGTGGGAATGAGATTTATCTTTAGTCTAAGGAAAGAAAAACCTACTACATAATGTCCAGCAGGGGGCAGCAGGCTCATACAGATGTGAATTCACCCTACTTTGCCCTATAGCGCACTAACAGGATGTGTCTCTGCTGTGTGTTTTTTAGCTACGCCTTATAGACTGGGGGTTGGCGGAGTTTTACCACCCGTCCCAGGAGTACAACGTCAGAGTGGCCTCGCGATACTTCAAAGGCCCCGAACTCCTCGTGGACTACCAGGTAATACAGACACACACACAGCCTCACACACACGGTTTGCCCGTCGAGTTAAACCCATTAACTCTCACTTATTCTCACGTGTGGATAATTAAGATGTCTGTTTTCTCATCATCGGCAGTGCTGTTTGATGATTGTGTGTTGCAGATGTATGATTACAGCCTAGACATGTGGAGCCTGGGCTGCATGCTGGCCAGTATGATCTTTCAGAAAGAGCCCTTCTTCCATGGACAAGATAACTACGATCAGGTGCCTGTCACACACATTTTTATGAGACGAAACAAAAGAGTAAAGATTAATAACTGATTTCATAAACGTGCATTGAGAAACTCAGACGGTCCGCCCTCGGCTCACGGCACGGACACACAGCTGTTTGTGGCATCCCGTTTCTCAGTTAAAGGTACTTTTTGTAAACTTTTACCATCGGAGGTCCAGTGCAGGTGCTCGCGCCTATGAAACAGGTAAATGCTGTGTTTGGTGTGAGATTCCCCCAGTTTGGTAGAATAGACTGTATATTCAAAGATGGCCATAGCCACATGATGTCATCCATTTGGTTTTGAAGCTTGCATGTTTAAAACAAACAAACAAAAAAGCTGGTGTTACAGAAAAGTACAGCCCAGCCTCGGTTCAGCTTTAGCTGATAGCTCCTCAACACAATACACAGATGCTTTGGACATAAAGTCCAGGAAAAGGTTTATTGACATTCTTCTGATAGCTTTAATTCATTTGGATGGTGTGCTCTGAAGTGTTGACATTAGTGACAGGAAGGAGTCGCTTTTGCTGCAGCGCACACAGAGAATTCCTAACAAGAGACGGGAAGGTGTGAAAAGCCTGATCTGAGGTTTATGCTCTTCCACTGTTGTGTTTCCCAGCTGGTGCGAATTGCCAAAGTCCTGGGGACAGATGAGCTTTTCGGCTACCTGCGTAAATACCACATTGAACTGGACCCACGCTTCAAGGACCTCCTGGGACAGTAAGTCTCGCTCTGACTCAGCCTCTGGAATTCCCTCCACTAGAGAAACATTGAGATATACAGCAGCTGTTGTCAAGCTGAATGTGTCGTAGAAATCAAAGCCAAATGCAGACTGGAAATATCCCGAATTAAGAATTTAAATTTTATCAGTGCTGCACAGCTGTCTACCTTCTTCCACTCTACCTGCAGAAAAACCTCACAGTGATAAAATAACACACCTGGCAAATGGAGCGCTCCTGAGGGGAGATTTGGAAATGAGGGAAATGTTTTTGTCTGCAGGCAGAGCAGGAAGCGCTGGGAACAGTTTGTGCAGACGGAGAATCAGCACTTGGTGAGTCCTGAAGCTCTGGACCTGCTGGACAAGCTGCTACGGTACGACCACCAACAGAGACTGACCGCCACAGAGGCCATGGAGCACCCCTACTTCTGTAAGTGTAACCTGTGATTTAAATGATTAAAATGAGAGGACCCTAAATCTAAAGGAAATCTATTATCCTCAGAGATATTCTGGATTTTAAGGTCAGACATCAGCCAGTGGTAACTTAAACGTGCTTCCTTTTCTCTCTCGCTCTCCTGCAGACCCTGTAGTGAAGGAGCAGTCTTTGTCGAATTCTGACAGCAACATGGTTTCCAGTGGCAACACTACGGCGCGATGAAACACAGGTAACGGTTTAAAAACATTCATCCGTCGGCGACGAGTTCAAAGCATACACAGAATTCCAAACTAGCAGTGATTTTAGAGCCAGGTGCCATCTTTTTCTAACTCGTTTAGATGCTCTCACTTCTGCCAGACTTTAAAGAGAACCTGCTGTGCTTTCACTGCCATATCTAAAAATTAAAATGGTGGATGCACATATTAAACACAGCCAAAGACTTTCAGTAACGAGGTCAGGAGATCGTACGAGTAATCCCTATAAGCCTAAAATCTCAGTTTCAAACTTTTTTTTCTACTCTTGGCTCGGTATGATGCCAGTTAGAGCAGACGTCCCTAATGTGGTCATCTCGGGCACACAGGTTGTATCTGTGAGGACAGAAGCCCCACCCATCTGCTGTTTGTGAGGGGCAGCCAATCTGAAAAAAGTTGACTAAAACAACTTGTTTGGGACAGAGGACGAGCTGCAGTAGGGAGCATTATGAGATAAATATGGACTATTTTAAATTAGCAGGGTAGCTTAGCATGAGTCACAGATACAAAATCCAAAATGTGGAGCTGGGAATGAGAAGAATGGAAGAAACTGGCAAACTGACTCATTTCCTGTTGCTTGTGCACCTGTTTTGTTTTGTTTGTAATATTTTGAAATATTGAAATATTTTACAGTTCTTAGAGGATTTTTTTTTTTATTGCTGCATTTACACTTTGCAGTATGCTGCATATATCCCATGATATGTGGCAGCCAGTGCAGATAGTCCTGCCCCATTCTTATGAACATATTTTTTTTGGGATGTGTGGAGAGAATTTCTTTGAATTTGGTGTCCCGACAAAGCAGGTCGGCAGAGTTTTGGCTTTCAGGAGCCGTTGAGTGAAACGTCCGCGGATTGCTGTGATCGAATCGACTCTTCTAATCGATCCTCACACTCGCGCGCGCTCTCTCTCTCTCTCTTCACAGAAGCAGAAAAAAGAAGTTTGTTACCTCAACTTTGTACCCGGTTGTGACAGTAACTTTGACAAGTGTACAGTGACAATGGATCAAAGTAACTCTGACCAGTTACACACTCACAGATACGTGCATACGGATACACACACATCAGTGCAAGCACACCTCTACATGTACAAACACAGATGCAGACGTGTATACATAAACCCTCCTCCTCTGTATCAGTCTGTGATTGGCTTGTCCTGGTTCCCTGTCCAGCAGCCTGACCAGTGAGCTTGAAGCTGCCCCCACCCACTCACCCCATCATTTTCCCCTCAACTGGTCTCTGTTCTCCCAGCTCAGTTTCACGTAGGCCAGTGAAGACAATTACTGCTTTTAAGGACAATTCAGTACCACCTCCTCCTTCTGTCCAGCCCTCCTTTATAGCACCCCCCCCTGTTTGCATCAGCATGGAGAATGAACAGAAGCGTGAACCTGTACAAGTCCCGATCTGCCCCAACCCTGATCCGTCTGTCTGCTCCCCGTTTCTTTCCTCCCTGTCCTCTTCCCTGACAGACAGACTTAGCACTACTCCAGATCTGAAAGTGGCATGGTGGACTCTCTAGGTAGGATGATGATGATGATAATAATATTAATATTAATGAAAAATAAATGATTTTTATTTAGATGAACTGCCCGTGGTGTGAGTGAATTTACTGCACATTTTTTTTGAGTTGGTGTGATTTTTATCACGTTGTATATCTTAAGTTAAAGAGTTTGAATTTACCTCAAATAAGCAAAATTGCCGTTAATCCCCAAAGATATTTGGGGATTAAAACAATGTGTTAAACAAGAATTGTACAATGTGTTTAATTTTGCTGGATACTGTTCGGCACAGTGCCCCATGTGTTTTCACAAAGTGACAAAATCAACCAATATAGTACACGGGTACAACCATCCATTCATAGATTTTTGTAATGCTTATCTGGGGCCCAGGTACAAGGCAGCAGTTTTTGCAAAGATGGCCCCCTCTTCCTCTCTCCAGCCACCACCTCCAACTCTTTTTGGGGACACCGAAGCATTCCCGAGCCAGCTGGGAGACGACCTCTTTAGCATATCTTGGGTGTACTGAACTCTGCTAAAATGCTGTAAAGGAAATGCAAACCTGCACTCAGCATTATAACAGGACATGTGCTTGTATGCATGCCTGCCAGCAAAGGGGCTCCTAATGAGATGGCGGATGGTGTCCTGGGGGATCAGGGCATCACTGAGCTCCTGGACAGTCTGAGGTGCAACCTGGCTGGGTCAGATGGACCGAAACACAATCTCGCAGAGGTGTTCTGTTGGATTTAGGTCAGGAGAGCAGGGGGGCAGTCGGTGTCAATTCCTTCATCCTCCAGGAACTGCCTGCAAACTATCACCATATGAAGCCGGGCATTGTTGTGCACCACAAGAGGAACCCAGGACCCACTGCACCAGTGTAGGGTCCGACAATGGGTCCAAGGCTCTCATCCTGATACCTGGTTGCAGTTAGAGTGCCGTTGCCTAGCCTGTGGAGGTCTGTGTCCCCCTCCATGGATCTGCCTCCCCAGACTTTCAGTGACCCACCACCAAACCGGTCATGCTGAACGACATTATAGGCAGCATAACGTTCTCCACGACTTCTCCAGAGCCTTTCACGTCTGTCACGTGTGCTCAGGGTGAACCTGCTCTTATCTGTGAAAAGTATAGGGTGCCATTGGTGGACCTGCCAGTTCTGGTATTCTATTCCAAAAGCCAGTCAGACTCCACGGTGCCGGGCAGTGAGAACAGCGCCCACTAGAGGATGTCGGGTCCTCAGGCCACCCTCATGAAGTCTATTTGATTGTTTGCTCAGAGACATTCACACCAGTGGCTGCTGGAGCTCATTTTATAGCTCTGCAATGCTCATGCTGTTCCTCCTTGCACTAAGGAGCAGATCCCGCTCCTGCTGATGGGTTAAGGACCTTCTACGGCCCTGTCCAGCTCTCCTAGAGTAACTGTCTCCTGGAATCTCCTCCATGCTCAGAGACTGTGCTGGGAGATGCAGCAAACCTTCTGGCAATGGCACATATTGATGTGCCATCCTGGAGGAGTTGGACTACCTGTGCAGCTTCGGTAGGGTCCAGGTATGACCACATGCTACCAGCAGTGACATTGAGGGAACTATTATGATTTGGCGCTGTAGAAATAAAAATTGAATTGAATTGAAATATTGCAGATGTGTAACTGACTTGATGCTATACTCTGATTAAAAAGTGTTGCTTTAATTTCTTTGATATTGATAGTGTATATTGGTTTGATCAGCCAGTGGGATCATCATTATCCACCAGACTTAGACTAGTTAAAACACATTCTCTGAACATTTCTGCTGCCTGTATCTGCAGCAGTTATGACTTGCAAATTATGCAAATCTCAATTTGGTGCCCCAAAACAGGAAAAGCCATGTTTTCATGCATCTTTCAAGATAACAAGGAGTTCACCAACTGGAAACATTTGGAGCATCATGACATGGAAATACGACAAAGAAGGCCAAGGACTGTTGAGCAGCTAGAATCCTCCCATCAGACAAAAATGGGACAAAATTCCTCTCCCAAAAGTCCGGCAGCTGCCCCCCACAGTTCCCAGACATTTATGGGCTGTTGTTAAAAGACGAGGGGATGTTCTACTGTGAATAATAATAATAATGAATAATATGAGCTCATGAGATTTGTAAATCAATGCATTCTGCAACATGTCACACTCAAAAGTATGACATTTAGCAGGGCTGAAATATTTGATAATCTTCCCCCCCCCAGCACAATTAGGGGAAACTAGTCCACTTGACCTGTTTATTTAAACCTGTACACTGAATGATTAATCATAATTTATAGCTTACAGGTCACCAGCTGCAGGTCTGACGGGTCGGCTTCCTTCATATACTGAAAGAGGAAGGCTTCCCGTTCTACAACCTGACTCTTCGCTCGCATTCAGTTACTCTGACACCAACAAACACACACATGAAACTTTTAGCAGTATTGTTGTGTGATCAGCAGTGGGCACTGTCTGGTCTCTCTGTTCACACACACACACACACACACACACACCTGATCAGCTCTCTACATGCAAATGTACAGGTGACCTGTAGTTTCCACATTATTTAGCCAGCGAATGAATAATTCTGGGCTGTAAACAAACAGCAAGTTCTGAACTTTGTGATCCTTTTACGGTGAGTACTTTTCCGTCTGACTGACCTCCTTGTGTTCACATGATACCCACTCTATAAGTATAAAAGAATCAATTTTAAATTCTATCTTTAGGCACTTTGTTACTAACAACCTGACGCAAAAGCGCATAATTTGTGCTCATTTATTTAGTTGAATCTGCTACAAATGCCAAAGATAAGATGGATTAACAGGCATAAAATAGTATTTTTGAACCAGCAATATGATTCCCAAAGAGCTATTAGCCAAAACTGTGGCATATCTCGGGGTGGTGTGCACTGTGCCCTTCAAAAATTGAGGAATTTTTAAGTAGCGGACAAAAGAAGGAAGTGGCAGGCCTAAAAATGATCTGCAACAGATGGAACTGAAAGTCATTTATTTAAGAAATATGAAAAAAAATCCAACAAAGACGCGAAACAGGACCCGGGAGATGGATCTGGCCCTTCAGCTGATCCATCTGCTGTTCACTGAAGTCTCAGTGGAAGGGCGGCCGTCAAGAAGCCATTCTTGAGGAAGGGAAACAGGGAGAGAAGGCTGACAAAGAAGTGGACTGAAAATCAGTGGCAGCAGGTCTGATGGAGAGATGAATCCAAATTTTATATTTTTTGCTTCAAAGCATCGACATGTAAATTGAAGCGGAGGCTCTCATGGTTTGGGGCTGCATTTCAGCCAGTGGTTTTGGAGATCTTGTCAGAATTGATGGAATTACAAACGATTTTGATCTGACTGTTTGATCTGGAAATTATCTGATTGGCAGTGGTTTCATTTTTCTAAGTGATCCCAAACACACTGCCAATGCAGTCAAAGCATACCTGGAACACTATCATACCATGTATGTTTGCACATTCGCATGTTTCCCATTTTCCTAGTAAAATATAAAGACATAAAGGGTGACTTAAGACTTTTTATGTTGCATACCTCACTCTAAAAGTGGTCACCACGTTTAGCCGTTGCACTGTGTGATCGCTTCAAATCCTAAGCAATGCTGCTTTTATTAGCTCAGCTTTCTTTTATTTCTACAAAACATTTGTGTCTACCATCAGAAATGATCCAGCATGAACCAACCAACATCATTACCTGACTGGATTAGCTAAAGTTGGCTGGCTGCAAGGACACCTTCTTCAGTCTTTTGCCTAACCTTTAGCCACATTCATCCTTTATTTGGCATGTAAACTAGAGGAGCTGGGAATTGGACAACTGACCTTCCACTTGGTAGGCGACCCACTCTCATCCTCAGTGTAGCTGCTCACTTGCCACCCATCAGCAAGCCCCTCTTCCTAGGGGTGGACGTCCCTGCAAATTCACCCCAAGGCCAAACTGTGTAAGAGTTGCATCTCAGATGTTACGGGCCTCGGTCAGCGTGTAAAATGTTAAAGTTCATGACAGTAAAATTAGAATAAGATTGAACAGCTATGGCTTGATTGGAAGGTTATCAGGAGAAAGTCTCTTCTCTCTAAAAAAAAAAAGAGCGTGGCAGCACGGCTTAGGTTTGCAAAGCTGCATCCAAACAATCCCTGAGACTTCTGGAACAATGTCCTTCAGACAGACGAGTCCAAAGTTGAGATGTTCGGCCAAAATGCAAAGTCAGATTTGGGTAAAACCAAACATAGAATATCAAAACAACCTGTCAGCACGGTGGTGGTGGAGGGCTGATGGTTTGGGCTTGCTTTGCAGCCACAGGACATGGGCACCTTGCAGTCACTGAGTCAACTGTGACTGTTGTGAACGTGTTGACGCGCTGTGAAACTTGGCAATGTTAATATTAAGAGAAAACTTTGCTTTAATTTTAATCTTTTTATTTGTTTTGGCTGCTTTGACTCAAAGCTAACCAAATTCATTTTGATCTTTGGTCCAATTTTGCGCATTAATTTCAAGGCCCGTGTCAGTGTGACTCTGAGCTGCAGTACTGTGCAGCACAACAACAGGCCCTTTAATATACGGTCACAAAGAACCACTCGCAGTGACAAGAAGAAGAAGAACTCCGACAACAGATGGCACGGTTCCCCACAGAGCGCTGATGCCAACATCGTGATGTCAGCCTGGGATTTCAAGGAAGAGACGGGAGATAATGAACCCGCTTGAATCTGCATAGGAACTGTGCAACAAGATGCTTGGAAGAAGCAACCCGCTAAGAATATAAAAAAAAAAAAAATTGTGCACGTCTACCGAGAACAACTGGGTTTGATTGTTTTGGGATTTGAAGTGGTCGTAAAAAAACATCTCAAAGCTGTCTGGATGGTCATCAAATTGCACTGATGGAAATATAACAAAGTATGGATTGAAGGTTGTTTCTAGATCTTCATTTTTTCTTAACCACTGTTAAATTGCAGTACCCTTAAATAACTTTTATCTGATCAGGTCTCTGACCCTTTAACTGAAACATCTCGAACAGGGACATTTATATTTTACAGTCACTGGTAGGCAGATTTATGTCACCTGGACAGAACCAGGCTGGTTGTTTCCAGTTTCCAACCTTGTACCAACATTAACCAACATCTCTTTAGACTAAAAACAAATGCATTCATATGCCTGCCTCTTACCCTGGACTGAGCTCCCCATTTTGAGGCCTTCACTTCAGCTGTATAACAGTCACTATCTCGATTTTCTATGGCCGGAAGTTACCGTGTTCGGATAAAAGGGTGGTGTTCTAGTAAGTTTTGGTCCCAAAAACTCTATAAATGAAACACATAAACACACACACACAGGCTACAGCAACCATGCCAAAAAAACTTTTATTCAATCCAACTGAATATATATATATATATATATATATAGTATAAAATTCGCCCCAATAGAGTTTTTATGAAGGTTGCTCATTAATGCTGAAACCCTTTTTTTGTACCAGGTTCTAAACATATTAGGTTTAATCACTGAAATTAAAACACTTTAACATGATGATTGACCTATTTTTTGGAGCATGCTCCAATTGGCCATCAGAACTGTAGTTTTAGGCGCTTCCTCATTACCTTCATTTTCAGCCTTGGGAGGTAGAGAAAACTATACTGCCCCTCCAGCAGGTTACAGGTTTTCCTTTTCTTAGTGACACTTTCTGCCGATGCTATCTGCAGTAGCACAAATCCACATTTAAGGTGAATAATCCATAATGGAGCCTTGGAGAGGGAGCAAAGAGCAGAGCTTGGCTAAGACTCCCCCCCCCTCTGCTTAGCTTTTAGCATTTATCTCCATGTTGTAATGCATTTTGTAACAGGACCTGACAACACTGTGTTAAATAAATAAATAAAACCACACTGCATGTGTGGAAGCATGGGTAGCTACTGAAAGGCAACGAAGGGCTCACTCCTCAGGTGATTGTTAAAAGCAGTACATCAAACTGAATCATTTACCCATAAGAACATTTGGGTTGCAGCTGTGTGCATGCAAACTTTTTTTTTTTTTTTTTTTAAATAGGCGATCCATGGCTGAGACCATTACTTACAGTGGAGTGGGACAAACGCTGATAATATATAATGATGTCTTATAATTTATGTTTTTCTGCTTTTTTGTTCACAGTATGTCAAATCATGAGCAGTCATACATAATATCTAATTTAACGTCTATTTAATATAACCCCAGTTAATTAAAAAAAAGACAAATGCTTTTAGTTTTCCTATTAGACATCCCCCGGCGAATGCAATATTACATCCTCAGTTTGTGTTTGTTTCATGCATCAACGTATGCCACCTAACAGTCACCAAAATTTGTATCGGCAGTGGAATTTATTTTGAGTCACCACTAAATACGGAATGAAGACTTTGAAAAAGGCAGAACTGTTTTGTTTTCAATAACTAGCGAGACCATAAGCTTTAGTAGGTCATAGATCAAGGAAGCCAAGGGCCGTTTACCCGGAGACACAGTTAGACTTGCTTTTGCAAAAACAGATTTAAAGTTCATCTGTTTTGAATTCAGCTTTTACCACACCAGATTCTTGTGAGCATAGATTACGGTGATGGTGGGAGGATTTCACTAGTCGTTACACAAACGTAACTGCGGCGAGTTTCCTTCTTCCGCCGTGAAAATGATTCCAATGTTAAACATGTGTTTTCTCCTAGATTGTTGGCGCCCCACCTGTCACGACCCTGCGCCCCACACTTTGAGAAACGCCGATTTACACTAACACATTCATCCTGCTGTAACCAGGTCTCTGTAAGGCAGAATAAATCGATATGTTGATAGATTTCTGTACTAATTTACTGTAAACAGACAAAAAAAAGCCTACCATAAACTCAACTGAATGTTTGCAACAAAATACAGAACCAGATCATACAGTAATCACAGTCCTCAGTGGTAAACAGGCTTGTTCTTATATAGCGCTTTTCTAGCTGAGTACACCATGTTTTGCATCCACCCATTCCCACCTGTTCATACGAGCACTTCCTTCTACAGCTAAGTGCTTCCTGTCCTGCATTCACACACATTCATAAACAACATAACATAAACGGCTGCAGATGAATTCGCTCCTCTGATCGCTTTGCAGCGACTTTATGAATGAGGAAATGAATGGGAGTGTCAGACATGGTTCAGGTGAATGGTTCAGGTGCAGCAGGAGGGGTTGTTGCAGTCCCTCAGCATCTGTTTTACTTTGGCGGTCCTTTTTATCGTTGTTTTCAGTTTCACAAAACAGCATGCAAAGACCAGACGACTCAGCTTTAAACTGTAAGATGACTTAAATAGTTGATCATGATCACGTTGGTGGCTTTTTCAGTATTTCTGCTTTGCAGCGTCGAAAGAAATAGACAGAACACTCTTTTCTTCAATAAGCAAACAGGATATAATGCATTTATTTTTTTTGTCAACTCGGTTTAAAGTCTTTGAAAAGAAAAAACAAAACAGTTACAAAAAACAAACAAACAAAGAAAAACAGGTCCAGAGGAAAAGTGGAGGATAGCAGTCTGATGGAAGTCTGGACATTAGTCCTGAATTTGGAGACTAAGGGGGGGGGAACCAAGTGAATTAAATACAAAAATCACACATGCTCCAATCAAATGAATATCACCAACAATAACCCACTCAGGAAGGCATTTAAAAATGGTAGCTTAAAGTGTATTTGTCTTTTTTTTTCTTTTTTTTTTTAAAAAAGGAGAGGGACTCTGCTGTTTAAACTACCATGTCATCCTCTCCTAGTGTCCCCCCCTCCAACAGTTACCCGTCCAAATTGGGGTTATTCCAATAAAACCTTTTCACTGGAGGGGCACTGATGAAAATCTCCCATGCCACTGTGAATGTGATAGCTGGGCAGTAAACTGGTGAAGCTAGATCTGAAGTCAGCAGGGCTCGTGGGGTCAGCTCACACGTTTTATGCTGCGTTTGCGCCTGAGACAGCTGGGGACGCACTTCTTCTCCGACTTGGCGCCCGGAGACGCCGGGGCCGGAGCCACAGAGCCCTGCTTCCTGTGCACAGAGAGGGAGAGAAACCAGACACAGACAAATGAGAAGAGGAAGTGTGATTGTTTGTTCTGGTGGTGACACGAGAAGGTTTAATTATTAACGGCAGGCTCCTGTGGCCTCTGCCGGCAGAACCGCTGATGTGATCGCAGTCCAGTCTGAGGCGGTTATTACCTTCACGCATCAATAATGCAGCAATCATCTCAGCGGGCGGACGCATGAATCTGGATGCTTTTCATTAGCTCGAAAGAATCGGCGCTCACTTTTTCCACATCCGCACAAAAACTGCTCGTCAAGGTTAATATTTGTAACTCACCAAACTGAAAGCTTTAACACCTACCTTTGTTCTGTCTTATTCAATTATTAAGCCTTAATAAATAATTATTTAGCCATTAATAATAAAGCCATGCAACAAGTAACTGCTTAGTAAGCCCAGGTTTTTATAATCAAAGATGACTTTGATGTGGTTTGTTTTTTAATATTCAGACATAATATTGTCTTGTAGTACGCTTGACCTAATCTTAGACTTCTACTTTTGACAGTTGGAGAGGCAGCAGCAGTTCTGGGAATTCAATTTGCTTTAATAGGTCTTCATCTATTTTGTATTTGTAGGCTTATGGAGATTTCTATCCCATTTCACATCTTATAATTAACGAACCCTAATCAATAAAAGATACTTGAGGTGATATTATTTTTTTTCTAACTTTGCTTAGTGGCAATTGCAGCTGCTTCAACCACCAGCCTGGTCACAAAGCTCAAGCAGCTTAAACTGTCCTAAGCAGGAGATAAAATGTAATGGCCACCAGGCCAGAAACGAATTTGATAAAGGCCCTGTTGTTGTGTTCAGGGCTTTACTTTGTGTTTAGTACTGACTAGCAGCTGTTGGCAAACCAATATGCTAAAATGAGATAAGGAACATGACTCACACTGCTGTGTATAAAACATTGGGCAGATGTTTGCTGTGAGGTTGGATGAGACGGAGAGCCTCAGGACACTGACATTTGTTATTTTATATCCAATCTGCGCACCAGATTGGGTCAGCTATGTTCTCGGGAAAAACATATTCTTTTCCCAACCACCAATCAAAGAACAGTGTCCTTTCCACTGCCTCCATCCAACTGGTCTACAAACTGGTTTCAGCCTCCTTATTAAGAGAGCCAAAACGGCACCAACACCTAGGCGAGCCACTTTCCACGTGGTCATCTGTGGTACTGCAACCCGATTTATTTTTCCTGCAGACTACCATTATAAATAAAACTTTTCCTGATGTGTAAAAATTTGTTTCATTTCCACAACATCACAGTGTCTGTGGGCCAAATGGGAACACGTGCAGGATGTCACGCAATGCAGAAGCAAACCTTGAACCGAGAAACTTTTTGACTCAAGTGGCAGAATGCCAACTCTGAGTTCAGCATTTAGTTCACTTTGATCCATCCACGAGTGCACCTGTCGGCCCTACTATCATGGCCGCAGTCACTGATCACAGCTAAAGATGGCTGCAGTGGAGCTGTTTGTTACCTGGCAGCAGCAGGAGCAGCAGCAGCCTCTCTGTCCCGGATCTGCTTCATCACCTTCAGCATGCGACAGATCTGCCGCAGGGTCATCTTGGGAGCGTGGCACGCCAGGCGGGGACGCGGGGTACAGCGGGGACCCCGCTGTGTGAGAAGCGACAGATAGTTGCCCCCTCTGGGCCCCCTTCCGAACAGCTGCAGGGGCTGAACGCTGGCATAGCAGGACGCAAACTGGGAGCCGAGGATGGAGAGTTTGTTACATGATGGTTACAGCTTTGATTTTTAGCACATTCACAAATTATGTTCCTACGAAGTCATTCTGTGTATGAATCATGTATTAGAGCAGCTCAGCTGATATATCCATCCTTATTTTTTTCTCAGATAATGTAAACTGCCATGCTATGTTATCTTTCCCACTTTGACCCCATATGTGCAAAGCTGTTTTTGTTGTGCTCCCACTCCCCAGACCAACCGGTACACACGAGCTGAAATTTCAAAGCTGGCTAACTGATGTGCCAAATGACAGGAAATTAAAGAGCAACAATTTTGATAATTAATAGCTTGAATGCTGTTTTTGCTTGAAAATCCAGTTCCCAGCTTTAGGGGACAGTAAGCACAGCATCTTTTAGGTCTTTGCACGTTGGTCCAGCAACGCAAACTGCTGGCCCAATGCGCAATTAATTATTAAACTCCTTGAGAATAATAATTAAGAATAACTGGCTGTGGCCTGTGTTGGAGTAATACTGCAAGGCTCCAGGTACTGCAGTTAATTCCTCGAGGCACAGAAAAAAAAATGTAAGACTTAAATTTGGATATTTCAGCACTTCATTTCTTAAGATCATAAGCACATGCTTATGAAGGAAATTTCAAAGAAATCTGCAGTTATTAAAATTATGCATAAATGTGAGTAAACCTTGGGCATTCGGGGGGCCTTGGGGGTGTCCTGCATATTAAAATAAAGCAGCTACATGCTGACCCTGTTTCTGCCTAAATTGACACAATGATTACACAATGCCCTCTTAAGACCATTTTGAATTTGATGGCAGCAACACGTCCTGAAAATGTTGGGACAGGGTCACGTTTACCTCTGTGGGGATCACCTCTTCTTTCAGTGACATTTTGTAAACACCTGGCAACCGAGGGCAGCAGCTGCTGGACTTTTGGGAGAGGAATGTTGTCCTATTCTTGTCTGATATAGGATTCTGGCTTCATTGATGGAGCCTTTCCAGATGTGCAAGCTGCCAATTCCACAAATGGGAGTGTTCCTGAGTCCATGCACACCTGTTTTTAATGCAGTGCTGCCGCCAAAGATCACAGGCATCGAATGTTGATATTCGGCTGTGCCCATTGCACACAGATTTCTCCAGAATCTTTTGATGATATTATGTGCTGTAGATGATGAGATATTCAGTCTTTGCAATTTTACTTTGTGGAAAATTATTCTGAAATTGTTCCACAATTTGTAGATGCAGTTTTTTTTGCAGACTGGTGAACCTCTGTTCATCTTTACTTAGAGAAACTTACGCCTCTTAAAGGTGCTTTTTTTAAAAAATAACCAATCATGTTACTGACCTGTTGGTAAATTGACCTAATTAGTTCCAAAATGTTCCTCTGCCTGACTTTTCCAGCCTTTTGTTGCACGTGTCCCAACGTTTTTGAGATGTGTTGCTGCAATCACATTCAAAATGAGTAAAATTTTCACAAAATTGTGAATATCTAAATTTGTCTGTCTTTATTATTAATAAAATATGAGTTTATGAGATTTGAAAAATGCTGTCTTCTGTTTTTATTGGATTTATTTTACACTGTCCCAGCCTTTTTGGAATCGGGGTTGCATTTGTTCTTTTTGCACCACTCTATTTTTACACTACACCCTGTTACCTAACAAATTATTTGAGCACTGATGCATCATGGGAAATACAGATAAGTATTTAATTGCATCTCGCTTTTGTTGCCCTCCCAGCCTGTTAATCTACTGGAGTATAATAGATACTATAGCTCGGGCAACAAAACACAATAGGTCTATACAGTCATGCCTCTGCCATTCACACACACACACACACACACACACACACACACACACTTTTAATTAGTGAAGGAGTGGCTGTCTTCTTGTCACTGCCTTGATTGCGCTCTATATCAGAAGCTCGCACACGAAGAAGGACTGAGCTCACAAAGAGAATTCAGCTGTGCAGATTCATTTACAGGACTGATACTTGATCACTTGCATTGGCCTACCAACAACTCTTTATTCATGCATGCACGTATGCATGCACTCACACGCACGCACGCACGCACACACACACACACACACACACATGCTGATCTCGTCATGAAAAAAGACATCAATATCTCATCTACTGTCCTACAGTATTTAAAATGGTATTACATCATTTGGTGACAAATAAAAAACTGGTTACTTTTCTGGAGGATGAAAAAATTTCTCGTACACTTCAGTGACTGCCACTTCCACTGAGCTTGCAGCATCACAGTTCATTCACACTATGAATGATGCAGCACTAACAGAATCAACCCATTTCTAATGTTTAAGACACACACACACACACACACACACACACACACACACACATGCATGCAGATACTCACAGGAACGACAGCAGCCATGGAGAAAAGTTAGTGCAGTCTGCAGTAAAGAAATAATCGTGAGTGCATTAGTGGTTTCCCTTTTATAAATGCTGGCATGACCAGGCCACACAACAGGCCAATCATTCTCCAGATACCACAGACTAACTCCACCCACATCACATCACAGTGAGCTCACTCTCAAACCGCATACACATACACACACCTGTTGATTCATGTTACACAGGCACTGGCATGTGGTCTATTATTGATGACTCTCTTGTTTTGCAGGATATATTTAGAAGCAACTGTAATTCAGAGATGGATGAGAGAAAAACATCATGTTTAAGAGAGAGGGAGGGGGTGGGTGAAGAGTGATAAAAAGAAGAAATGATAAAACTGAGGAAAATATCACCAAGAGAGAAAACAGCTGAACGACAAAAAGACCGATGACGTGCTCAAACAGTGTGGTGCACTGGTGCATTACATATCATCCATCGGTAGGATTCTTATCACTGATTGGAAGTGACAATAGATGATTAGACAGACTGTCGCTCTGATGTGGTTTCCAGTTTAGAGAGAAACAAAGGAAGGCATAACAGTGTTTCAGACTCATTCACATACATTTTAAAATCCAGAGGAAGGTCTCACCACATTTAACTAACCTCCTGCTCCACTAGATTCTGTGCTGAAGCTGTATATTGCTTTTCATTAATATACAACACTATGTGTTCTTTTAAAAAGAGCTCCTTCTGAGTTAACTTCAATAGTTACTTCCTCCAAACTATCAACGTGTCTATTAGACCCCATTCCCACTAGACTGCTCAAAGAAGTCCTTCAGTTAATTGATGCTTCAATCTTAAATATAATATATTATAATAATACAATATATTATTGGGCTACATACCACAGGCTTTTAAGGTGGAAGTAATTAAACTGTTACTTAAAAAGCCATCACTGACCCAGCTGTCTTAGCTAGTTATAGGCCAATCTCCAACCTTTCTTTTCTCTCCAAAATCCTTGAAAGAGTAGTTGTAAAACAGCTAACTGATCATCTGCAGAGGAACAGTTTATTTGAAGAGTTTCAGTCAAGTTTCAGAATTCATCACAGTACAGAAACAGCATTAGTGAAGGTTACAAATGATCTTCTTACAGCCTCTGACAGTGGACTCATCTCTGTGCTTGTCCTGTTGGTTTGAATCATATTTATCTAATAGACTCCAATTTGTTCAGGTAAATGGGGAGTCTTCTTAACACATGAAATTTAATTATGGAGTTCCACAGGGTTTTGTGCTAGGACCAATTTTATTTACATTGTACACGCCTCCCTTAGGCAGTATTATTAGAAAGCATTTCATAAATTTTCATTGTTATGCAGATGATACTCAGCTTTATCTATGCATGAAGCCAGATGACACACATCAATTAGTTAAACTGCAGGAATGTCTTAAAGACATAAAGGCCTGGATGACATCTAATTTCCTGCTTCTAAATTCAGATCAAAGTGAAGTTCTTGTACTCGGCCCCACAAATATTAGAAACATGGTGTCGCACCAGATACTTTGTCTGGATGGCATTACCTTGGCCTCCAGTAACACTGTGAGAAGTCTTGGAGTCATTTTTGACCAGGATATGTCCTTCAATGCACATATTAAACAAATATGTAGGATGGCTTTTTTACATTTGTGCAATATTTATAAAATTAGAAACATCCTTTCTCAGACTGATGCTGAAAAGCTAATTCATGCATTTATTACTTCTAGGCTGGACTATTGTAATTCATTATTATCAGGCTGTCCTAAAAGCTCCCTGAAGAGCCTTCAGCCGATCCAAAATGCTGCAGCTAGAGTACTGACAGGGACTAGAAAGAGAGAGCAGATTTCTCCCATATTGGCTTCTCTTCATTGGCTCCTTGTTAAATCCAGAATAGAATTTAAAATCCTTCTCCTCACATACAAGGTCTTGAATAATCAGGCCCCATCTTATCTCAAAGACCTCATAGTACCAAATCACCCCAATAGAGCACTTCGTTCTCAGACTGCTGGCTTACTTGTGGTTCCTAGGATACTTCAGAGTAGAATGGGAGGCAGAGCCTTCAGCTTTCAGGCCCCTCTTCTGTGGAACCAGCTCCCAGCTTGGATTCAGGAGACAGACACCCTCTCTATTTTTAAGATTAGGCTTAAAACTTTCCTTTTTGATCAAGCTTATAGTTAGGACTGGATCAGGTGACCCTGAACCACCCCTTAGTTATGCTGCAATAGGCTTAGGCTGCTGGCTGCTGTTGAGTGTTTTTTTCTTCTTCACTCTAATCAGTATTTAATATTAATCTCTGGCTCTCTTCCACAACATGTCTTTTGTCCTGTCTCTCTCCCCTGACTGATTATGAATGGTAATCTGTGCAGCACAGGAGCAACAGAAAAAGCTATTTTTCCTTAATTCTGTGAACTTCACTCTTAACGTTGATGCGTTTCTGCCCCCTGCTGGTTCTGCACCTCGCTAACAGGATGAGAAATAGGACACTGCGTTGCATAATAATGCACTGCTTTTTATGCTCTGATCTGCCATCTTATTTTCTTGTAGTTTGCCATATTAGATGGCAGACATTAATGTATTGTACTGTATTCTATTAGAAGTTTATATATGAATGTTATTGTTTTGCAGTCATGCACAGATTCTACTGAACCGACTGGGCAGGTAATTGTTTTTTCCCTCGCTGCCTTTGTGGAGATGCCCTTGAGCAGGGCACATACCCCTAATAAGATTTAGACGTTTTGGAGATGCTTGTAACTAAGTGATTTCTGGCTTGAGGAAAAGTAAAAGTAGCGCACTGTACTTCAAGTACTCGTCCTGCATCCAGAAAGTTACCTACCAAAAAAATATACTAAAAGTATTAAATGAGAAAGCACTCAATGCCGCATGAGTTAGCATCGGTAAAGGTGTCAGTGTTAGGCGAACCGATGACGTCACGGTGAGATCACAGAATAGTTTAATTGTACCTCATATTCACATCACTTTTTCCACGGTTTTCATTAATGTTTAACCAAACACGCGGGTCGGCGCTCTCGGACAAGCGCTGGCTCTTGCGCCGCCTTCACGTCCATACGTAATTTTCCCAATTCTGTCTAATTAAAACCCGAAATCCACAGTAACATCTGGGTTTCAATGGCAGCTGCGCTTAAAAAACGAAAACAAGTTAGAACAGGCCTTCCAAACACTAATTCTATCTGTTTTTCGATAATTATGCTAAAGACAGCGGTTAAAATAATAATGATAACAACAACAATAATAATAATTCTACTCCCTGTTCTGACAAAGCACCATAACTGAGAAACTTGTGTTTTATAAAAAAGAAAGAAAGAAAGTGCAGTTTAAAAAAATAAATAATAATTACAATTTTGTAACACGCTAAGTGCGGGGTTACACTCGGAAAACAGTATTTTCGATACCACGTGAATGTATCAGCAGTCACTGGACGAACCAGCTGTTTGTGAAGATAAAACTTGAGTGACGCTTTAAAAACTTAAGACTGCGCATTCACCAGCATACATTCGACATTTTTGCCCTGAACAGCTAAGGTGTGAAGGTGACGCATGGTCTATTATAAAAGGAGTGAGATATTTATTTAACCTTGATAAACTGTGCTGCTTGTGTCATATTTTTTATTGATCAGGAAGTGATGACCGACATGACACATCTTAGTGCTTGAGATGTCATCCGACTGACGTCCATTAAAAGGTTAATTTAAGACATATTAATTTTAAGATATCGCATTATAAATTAATTTAATAAACTTAAAGTTTTAGCTAAAAGTCCACACAGCAAACTCCTTTAAGCGGTTTTCTTATTTAACAGCAACAGGTGCCGCGGGATAGTATGTTGCATTCAGGGAACATGATACAGTCGGGTACTTTTAATATTAAGTAAATATTAAAAAATATAATGAAAATATAATGCTTTTTTCTGATTTAATGTTGCTAATATTGCTAAAATAATAACACTGTAATGGTGAAACAATAATAAACAAACACAGTGGCACATTATTTAGATTTTTTTTTTTGGACACGTATGCTGCTGCGATTGTAATTAGTTTTCACGCTACTAAATACCACCTTTCTCGAACTCGTGAACGCCTCACAAATCCCGCCCCTCTCCGTGTCTCGTGGACACCCGGAGTTTAAGAGCCGCTGGGTGTCAACACCAAAGTCAGTTCATTAGTCAGGTCGACGGCCCGCTGAGGAGGTTTTGGCTTCAGTCTTCAGTTCAGGTGGACGCTTTACATCGCCACTAACAGGATGTCACCGTCCACGTCCCCCCGGTTCTTCACGGAGAGGGAGGTGGCCCGCCACTGCACCAAGGACTCCTGCTGGGTGCTGATGGGGAGCAGGGTGTACGACGTGACTGCCTTCTTGCGGATGCACCCGGGTGGGGAGGCACTAATACGCAGCCGCTCCGGCAAAGACGTGAGCCAGGCGATCGAGGGACCCCCACACCGGCACTCAGGAAACGCCCGGCGGTGGCTGGAGCAGTACTACATAGGGGAACTGGACAGAGACAACGGCACCGACGAGGCACAGGTAGAACCGGGGTTTACTGACCCACACCTACCTTCCTACCTATCTGTCTGCGTAGCTACCTACCTAGCCAGGATGACATCACTGACCTCAGAGTAAACAACTTATAGCTATGTTAAAGTTTTGTCGAAGTGTGTCTCATTTTAAAACACCTGTTGAAAGGTTATAGGTTAACATGCTTAATCTCCTCCCTTCTCCTTAATTAGTTAAGGGGCCTTTGCAGTGGTTCTGCAGGTGCTAAGGGGGGGGTAAGCATTTTACCGAGGGTGCTATGAAGGATCATTTGTTCTTTCAGTTCTCAACACACACAGACACAAGCTATTTTCTTGGGGGTGCTATGACTTTTCCAGGGGGAGCTATGGCACCCCCTAGCGCCCCTCTGGCGCCGCCAGTGGGCCTTTGGAGGTATGATCTTCAACTTTCAGAAGTTTCTAGCATGTTTGAAATTCATGTCTTATTGGTTAAATTTGGTTTCAGACGCACAGACAGCGGAAGGAAAGTAATCCCGGGCTCTCTGAGTAACAGGTGTAAACAGGTGTATAATCGGCTCTCATTTGACTTTATTGGGCGTTTTCCTCCTGCGTTAAAGAGGAAAAAGGAACTCCTCGCTCCCCCCTATTTGCACTCTGTTGATGATAGGGGAGGGAGTGGGTTGTTAGTGAGGGAAAGCAACGCTTGTGTAATTCCTCTGGGAAGGAGGGGGAGTGGCAGGGAGGGGCATACAGGTGACATGGGAGACCTGTGGGGTTGGGGTAGGGTGGATGTGGAGGGGTCAGACATGTTAATGAATGATTCAAGACCTGTACCTTTGTGCCTCTAGGAAAGGAAGAGAGAGAAACTGGTTTGGCTTGTCCCAGGAGGGGAGGGGGGCTGCAGGCTGGGGAAATTGTGGGGAAACTTGTCATTTCTCCCTGTAAAATTAATCCACACCAGCCTCTGTCCTCTGTTGTTGTTGTGTGTGAGGTGGCGTTTGCATAAATCTCTTGCTGACAGAGTTGTCATTTACATGGCTTGCCCACACTCACGTGTGTTCCTGCCTGTTGGTTGCATCTCTGTATGGAAGGTTTACACAACTGCAGTAACAAAATAGTTGCCCTGTTCGATGTTCGAGCGTTACTCACTGATAAGCTGTAACTACAAAAGAACTGACTTTTGGACTCCTTTGTCTGTCTGTCGGCTGTTGGATTTGCATGTGCATGCGGTTGGCCACGGGAAAACACAACCTAAAGTGTGCATGAGGGTGCTTTGACTGCAGATAAGTCAATTTGGCCCAAATAATGCAGGTAAAAATGACAGCACCCCTTACTACCACTGGATTCCCCTCACTGTTTTTCCTTTAATGTGTCATCATTAATGTGTATTTGCTTGGGTTTGCTGGAGGAGGTGTGTGTGTGTCAGTTATTTCTGCACAAATTTTCACACCATTTCACGTGATCTGTTTGAGATGTTAGCAGCTGAGAAAGAAAAGCCACTGTTGCCACTGCAAGAGGAAACATCAGTAACACATTTTCAAGACTTTAGATTTAAACTGAGTCATTTTCTCAGGACCGAGGGCAGTGACTCTTTGGGCTCTGGGTGTACGGAGAACCTGTTCTGCTCCTTTCCAGCTCCATTTATTTTTATTCTTGTAAATAAAAACTGTGAATTTGCATTACTCACAGTTCACAATAATCCGAGTTTGGCTCATCTGCTGACTGAAAGAAGCCGTTTTTAGCTGCTTATGTCCTTAAGGATGACCCCTTAAGCCAGCTTTCTTGTGATTGGCTGTCTCTCGCAAGCAGAAGGTTTGAAGAGCGGGTGAGAGGGGCTTCTGCGTTCATAGCCAGATTTGCGCAGTAATGCGGACTGATTTGTTCTAAACGTGCAAAAAGAGCATTTTCCCATTCCTTCCTTTCACAATAAAAGTCCTTGACATATACACTGCTGTACATAAAATGACTTACTGAAGGGCATCGAGGCAATTGACAGCAGATTCTAGGATTGAAATAAAGAAGAGTGTTTGGCAAAGAAGAAACGAACTTTAAGAGTCAGATGAAAGAAGACCTCGCTGTAGAAACAAGAAAAAAATATAAAATGACACCCACCCACGATGACCATATTAAAGATATCTGCTCTCAATATCATATGGAGCCAAGAGGAGATAATTTTGTCACTGTTTTTTTTTTTTTTCTTAAAGATGTTTGTTTTTTTTTTACTATGGAAGTGAAATTCTGAAAGTATAAAAAAGGTAAAATGAAAATGTGGGCCATGAGATTTTTATCACTGACTCCACGGGGTATTCTGGTCATTAATGAAACATCACATTTGCATTGTTTGTTCTCCATTCATGGCTGAAGAACAGATTCTGCTCACTCTCTCTTCATTTCCTTGTTCTGCCCTAGGGGACTGCAAATGTTAAACTTAAGCCTCATTTTCTTCTCTTTAATGATTGGCCTAATGGCTTTAAATGGCAATTTCACATACCAGTGCAGAAACATGATGGAGCCTCCAGTTACAATGTGACTTTAAAGCAGTTTTAGTTGCTTTTTGATGGAATCCAACTTATAAGTCAAACATGTTATAATGATATTATATATATATTTGTGTGTGATAGAGCATATAATTTTGAAGCACCCTCAGAAGATCAGTGGAAATATCATCATCAAAGTTTGAGCTTTAGATATAAATCTAAACATTATTGTCGTTATTATTATTGTTATTATTGATCAGAAGTACATCTTTAATAACAGGCCATGTTTAGTGGAACAAAATACTTTTTTCCTCTGCACTTTGATCTCAGCTTGCAATCATAACTCATGATCTGAGTATATCACAAGAAAGTAACATCCTAGTCCCAATAATATGTGCAAAGGGTTAACCCCTGCTAAACAGAAAGAGGTGCAGTCTGTGCTCTTTCTCATAGGAAAACTATAAGTTAACTAAATGTTATCTAGAAAACTGAAGGACTTGTAGAGCACTCTGTTTGAGGAATCTCGTACGGCAGTCGGATAAATAAGAGATCAGAGGAGATGGTTTTGTAGTAGGTAGCAACCCTCCTTGAATGAAAAGGAAGAATATAATGGTTTGGGAAAATATAGATTCAAATCAGGACCTCAGAATCTGAGACGTAACGATCACCTGAGATTATCACTCGAGAGATGTTGCTAATATTTTTAACAAACTGTCAGTCAGCAGTTGATCTTCGGCTGGTAGATGCTGCACTGCAGTCACAGCCGCGGGAGGCAGGACAGCTTGACGTGTGTGTGTGTGTGTGTGTGTGTGTGTGTGTGTGAGTACGTGTTCAGGAGAAGGTTTACAATCAAACAGCAGGTGCTGTGTACACCATCCCCAAATTGAACTGGTGTGTAATAGTTGCAATATTGCTCCCATTGATAACCAGTGTTTGAAACTGCTTTTTTTTAATGATTAAAAAAATAAAACAGGAAGTAGCACAGTTTGTCCTGAGATAAGGTGTTATCATAAATTAATTGTAGGCACTAGGGTTGTCAAAAAAAAAGTATTCTCAGATACTAATCAACACTAAAAAGTTTCTATCGTATTAGATACTCATTTGCAACAGTATTGATGCCAACAGTGCCGTCTTTGCCTCCACCAGCTGACGTAGTAAATGTTCACAGCACCTCAGAGGTCAGTAAAGCTCCCATTTCAACAACACTATAGAATTCAGCAGTTCTGGCAGACGGCGCGCACGTTAATGTTACCACTTAACTGTTGGCAGTTACCTGATAAGCCATAGCCATAAACTGAAGCTCGACCACAGTGCTGGTCCCAGGCCCAGATAATTGGGAGGGTTGTTCCAGGAAGCACATCTGGCATTAAAATCTTTGCCAAGTCAAACCTGCGGCTCTGTCTGCCGGGGGAGCCCCTGTGGAAATGAGGGAGCAGTCGACCCGACAGCCACCTTGGCCGCCTGTTACGTTACAGTTAAGGTTTCAGCTAGTGGCTAGTAATAAAATGATACTGCAGATATTTCCAGTCCTACTGTTACTTTTTCTCAGCCTTAAGCTTAAAGAAAAACATATCAGCAACTAGGCAGAAACTGTGGCAGACTACCTTACCCACTCTGTTTGTGGAGTTGGTAAAATATGAATAAAATATGTAAATGCGTCACCAGAAGGTTGACACTCTCAACCTGTAAATACTGTGGTATTGAGTTGTTTTTTTTGTTTTTTTCCCCTGGATATCAGTATCAAACTTGAATTTCTAGTATTGCGGCAGCCCAGCAGGCACAGAGTGACGTGACTGCGGGTGGTTTTCCTCGGCCCCCCCATCATTTAAGTATTAGGAAAGTTTATTCGAATCCTGAGTTGAGCAGATGTGTCCTGTGATTGTTTCCCTATGCGAGAGGACTGAGGCTGAACTGAGTCCTCTTTCAAATGCACTCATAACGAGTTAGTTCTTTTTTCTGCTTTCATTTTGAGCCACGGTACCTCTTAAAGAGGACTATCCCTTCACTTTCACTTTCAGAAAACACCCCGCGGGTGGTTTTATATTACAGATGATGCATTAATCGACAAAACCTGCTGATAACCATCATCGAGACCTTCATGATCCACTCTATTGCACTCCTTTATTTTCTGTTTGTGGATTAGAGTTTATATGATACTGGGCAGTGGTGCGGCTTCTTGGTTCATACACTCTGTCTGATGCAAAAACGGCAGAGTAAAAATTCTCCCACCGACTGTGCACTTTGGCAGTTTCCAGTTCTCTTATATTCTTCAGTGCAGGTTAAGTGAGGAGAGAACCTGCATTCATCAGCGTGTCATTCACAGGTACACCTTTGTGTGTCTCGTGCCCCTGCCCCTTCAAGGACCTGAGCCAGCACTGCCTATCAGCCTCTGGAAAGGATGTGGAAATACCTGGATCAAAAATGCTTGGCACATTCTTCCCATTTTTGTGTCACTCAGCCTGTTTGCCTTGCTTTTTCGTTCTGTAAATTGACTCAGAAATGCAAACTACTTTCCACAGGGAGACAGGATAGAGGCAGGCATGTTAATCCCTGACATACAGGAAAATGTAGCTGCATAGTTATGACCTTGAGAAGATAGTACCTCTATTGTTGAATGAGAAACTCCGAGGGATCATGTAAATGAATGAACAATGGAAAAGCTGAACAGTGTGAACACATGAAGGAGAGCAGGGTTGGTACAGCAGACTAGTTCTGTACTTTTTGGAGAGGTAAGAGGATGTAAAGCAGAGTGTGTCATGATGGTGGCTGTTAAGGTTTTTCTGGATGGGATTCCAGAGGGTGACTGCGTGGAGCTGGTGGAGCGTAGGAATGCAGACCTTCATGTGCACGGGCCTTCCTCCACTCAATGATGGGGATTTGATTTTTAATCATGGGGCACAGACAGGAACAAGGGGAAGGGCTTAATACAATGTTAGCAGGTTTTAAAGTTGCTATAATCTTAGCTGCCATGTCGGTAACATTCTACCTACATTCAGAGCAGCACGATGGTTATTTATTAAAGACTTTGTCCTTCAGAGGAGGCGCTTCGACCTCCAGCTTTATCCCTGATTATTCAGTTTTTACTGTGTCTCAGTACCTGTATCGTCACCACCCTCCGCCCTCCACCACACTGTTTAGGTGAATTACCCCTTTTACAACTCTTAAAAGCCGCTCTGCCTTTATCACCATAGTGATACATAACCAGGAACATTGTTTACCTTTGCTGCTATAGAGACTGCAGACACAGCAATTAGTGCTCAGGTGCAGGCCTCAGGTGGCTCGCGTCATCACCGGAGCAACACCTAAGGGGTGGGTGGGGGCAGTGGGAGGGTTGGATGGACGGTCAGAGGGGAGGGTAGCAAACATATGCTTGGAAGATGCAACTGATTTAGGTCTCACAGGAGTGACGTTTAAGTCTGTCAGTGGACTTTTTTTCTTATTGATTCATTGATCCATTTCACCATGGTATTTAAAAAGAATTATTTTTCTTTAATATTCACTGGTCTTTAGTGCCTTGAGGCGACTGTTGCAACATCTATTTGGGTATGAGGCTGTGCTCATAGTTAACCCTGTAAAGACAGAACCATGAAATGATACACAAAATTTATTTTATTTTATTTTTTAAAAATGTATTTTAAAAGAAATATGAATTTAATTGCCTAAAAATGTATTGGGCAATTTAGTTTAGTTTTTTTTTGGGGGGGGGGAATTAAACTGAAGCAGAAGTCTCAAAAACTCATGTATGTTAAATATGACTGTAAACTTGTCTTTAAATGATTAATAGTTTTAAACCTGAGAGTTGTCATCCATAAGTACCCTGTATGCTATTTTTGGCTCTTAAAAAAATGCTCTCCCTTTTTAGGTTGGTTTTTGTTTTTTCTCACTCCCAAAAAAGTCAATTTTATTCTCCACAGCTTGGGGTTAGGGTTCATCTGCCTACGGTGAAATAAAGTGACCTGCATAGCTTTAAATCTACTGAGTCCTCAAACCAAGCTGTTGGTGTATATCCATGGTAACCACCGTTACTCAGGTTCAGCAAAGTTAAGTGGCACCAGTGGGTAGTCATAGGATATGATGCACATGTTAAATTTTTTTTTTTTTTGGTTTGTTTTTAAATTTGATGTATAGCTGGGCATCAGCTCATCTTTTTATTTTAATATTCTACTTCACAATAAGATCTGTACCAGCTATTGGACAGTTTTCAAAAGCCTGGAGTTACATTCTAGTTTAGGGTTAGGGGTACTTGTCATGGCCGATGAAGTCTTACCGGTGATTTATGCTTCAAGAAATCTACGTCGTAACCGGAAACCCCTCTGAACCCTACACCATAACCTATCACTTAACCTGACATGCGCCTCCTGAGAAATGTAGCAGCACGTCGGGTCGACGCAGCCTGCAACGTGATCGTGATTGTGCATTTCTGGCCAATTTTTTTGCCGCAGTTTTTTTAATTTATCTGTGATAAATTAAGAATGATTGATATACGGACTCACGAGTGTCAGTAACATCCTGGAGGTCGATAGTTTCAGCGATCAGAATAGATGTGCAATGAAGTGGAAAAACTAGAGGGACAAATATGTCTGTCGTGATTACCTGAGAGTTGCTAGTCATTAAAATTCCTTCCACCCAACTTTTTTCTGTAGCTTTACACAATTATATAAGTACTCTTAGTAGGCCTTGGTGGGGCTTTGTGTATAAAGATTTGGTGAATGCAGCAGGTTGGATAACAGCTCAGGGGGACGACCCAGCACACAGACATGCATGCATATGCACAGAGGTGTGTTGTTGCAGAAAAATGAACAGTTGAAAGGTGTGGGAGAAACAGACAAGACTTTCAGACACACCTAGAGAAGGTGGAGGAGATGAAAAGAGAGGGCCTGAAGGAGTTTGCCGTATTATCTACGGGGAGGGAAAGCGTTATCGATGGGGATACTTTGTGTGCAGTACAGCGTGGCTGCTCACAGTGTCACACTGCTCAGTGTCTCTAGATGAACTTTTTCTTTGGGGAATGCCGTGAAAAGTGAAACCTCGCGGTGTCTGGTGAAAAGACTCAGCTGACAGCAGTTCGCTGAGAGCACGAGATAGATGTATTGGATATTTGGGGACCTTGCTCCTGCCTTTTGCTCCCTATATGTATTGGCATATTTCTCTTGCCTCTCACTTAAGGTCTCATTATGTTGTGAAGCACAGGCTAGATATTTGAGTGAAACTACTGAAGGAAGCTGCTGGCCTTTTGCCCTGGGAAAGTAATAATAAGAGGTGTGGTCATGAAGTTTATGGATTTTGACCTTAAAAACAGCCTGATTTTCAAATTCAAGCTTCTTGCTCAAAGTAATTTTCTTGTGCACTTCTATTTTGTTTCTGCTATTTTGTTGACAATTTCACTTGTGCCTCCGCGATTCGTGCATTTCTTTGAGCACGTTAAACCGGGAGCTCTGACTCGATTTGCTTGTCAGGAAGAAGTCAAAGGCAGCCAAACCTGGTGGTTGGGTGAGAGGTGAGGTTTCGGTGTGCTCTGTCAGTTATGAAACAATGACATGCACTACAGTTCAGTCAGGTTTTTACCTCGGGGATATTACAATAAAACTCCTGATGAATTTATGGTGCACAACCTCGTGACTGTCAGGGAAGAATGACAGTCATGCTACCGGGTGAACTTCTGACTGGATGTGCCACCTTCTTGCTTGTGCACTGCTAACCCCTGCAATGAAAAGTCTCTGGGTTGTAGTCTGAGATCCAGCTTTGTCACCGTCACCAACACCATGACATTACATCTGGTCAGCTTGACACGGAAGTTTGTGTGTTTGCCTTCTGCAGGTGTTTGAGGTCCACGGTGAAGATTCAAAAGAAATGAACAGAATTTTAGAGCACGATCCTAAAATAGCAACAGTGCTGGAAGATAAGCACAAGTTTCCCGAGATTTGTCGTTTTTTACCGGTAGGTGCAGAAGGATCGTATGCAGGCATAAACGTTAATAAAGTAGACCTACCTCGGTTACTCTAAAAACCTTTCTTTCTTACGGTTTCTCAGCACAGTGTCAGCTTGTGGTGTTGCTGCATTAGAAAAATACAGCTCTGCACTGAATAGGCTGTTTGCGCTTTTGTTTATATATCACCAGTTCAATCTTGTGTATTTGATACTTGTTTGACAACAGCACGCTTACATCAGAAAAATGCAGATGTAAAAATAGCACTGCAGGCCAGAGGGAAAAAATATGTAAATTTGACATTTGGATGATCTGTGCTTTTTAAGGTAAGGTAGTATCAATAAAATGTAGATGTACAAAATTTTGAATGATGTTCTTGAGCAGTTCAAATATCTTAATAAGAGTGATTTGTCAATAACCTGAACAGGTGACACATGCACATTTAACCAGGTGAGAACAGAAGAATGAATCATGTGTGTGTGTGTGTGTGTGTGTGTGTGACTGAGCAGGGATGATATTAGATGATAGAAGTTTGGTCTGCAGAATCCAATACTCAGTGCCTCAGGGTCTCACTGTGCTATGGTCTGTTATGGAGACATTTCCACCATAGATTGATGCAAAAAAAAAAAAAAGACACAAACTCATTGGTTCCTTACTGGCTGATGTATTTGAAGAGGTCAGAGGCAGGAGTGCCTTTTAATAAAGTTAATCAAACTTTAAGTGTAATCTCATGACTGATTTGAAGGCATTCACATCAGTATCTTTTTGCTGTCTTGTTTTGTGGACCAAAAAAGTACATAAAGAGCATCACTGCATGGTGAAGGTGCAATGTGTTTATGTGACATGACGCTTAGCTCACTAGTTAACGTGTGCCTGTGTGTGGTAACACAACACCATCTGGACAAGCTGGCTAGCTACACAGAGCCTTCGATTCTTGCATCAACAGAAACACACAACGAGGGGGGGGCAGGGTTCTGAGTACCTGGTCATTCAGGTTTGACTGGTTCTTTCAGCGATTTTGTAATCAACACACACACACGAAGTGATACGTCATCACCTTCACTCACTCACACACACACACACACACACACACCCCAAACCTGTGGTGGATATGTGCTCTCTGTGGAGAAGGCGTGGCTTTCTAGATTCCGCTGATTTGGCATTAAGCCTACAGATACAGGTACAGTACAAGCCCTGTTTACATTTGAAAGAAGGTGATCACAGAGAGGTTTACACAGGAACTTGTTTTCTACTCATTCCTTCCTGTCCAAGAAACAGAGGAGCGAGAGCAGTGCAGTCAGTATACAGCTCCAGTGCTCCTATTTGCATTCTTTTATTCGTTTGCCAAGAGAGTTTGGACTGGAATTTTCTATCCAGGTAGTGTCTCTGAAAACCCTGACCACAAAGATGTATAGTAGTTTTTCAGAACAGATCTGGTTGGTTGGGTGAGAGGTGAGGTTCCAGTATGCTTTGTGTCGGTTATGATGCAACGGCAAGGATGCACAACCTCATGACTTTCTGGGAAAAATGACAGTCATACTGATTAAGCTTCTGACCTGATGCGCCACCTTCTTGCTTGGAGAAGGTTATCATTGGCGGTCGAAGTTTAACTCCTGAACCTGTGACCTGTTACTCAGGTTTTTAAATGGGTACGGGTATCAACATCATAAATTAATAAATGCGTATTTATTTGACAAAAGACAAAATAACAGCATGTTCTTTAACTAACTGATTTTTTTTTCCAGCTCAGTGCGTAAGTCTCTGCCATGCTTTTCTGTCATTTACAGTTTCTCTCCCCTCCTCTGCTCTCTGTTTCACTGCGTCTGCACCTTCCAAGTACACACTGAGGTGCAGCAAACGGATAACACTTGATAGAGAACACTTAATCCGCTTGACGACACTGCTTATACGACTGTACCTACAGTGGAAGCTTTATGACAAGTGTTAAACCTAAAGAGGGAGAGCGAGAAGGTTGTCTGGGGTCGCCATCCTTGTTCGTGAATTCATTTGATTTAACAACAAACTAGTGCAAGCAAACCATCTTGAACCAGTGCTCCCAAACTGAGGACCCTGTGTCGATCTCTTTATCCATACTATTCTAGCTCTCTGAGATGAACGAAACATAGAACAGCAGAGAATTTAATCAAATTGGCCCATAAAGTATAATATCACTAATATCAGATCTGCACATGAAATTGTGACTAAAGATGCATTGATGGACCAGCCAGAACCCGTAATTCCAGTCTGGTAAAAATCTGATTCCATATCAGCTCAAATAACTATCCATTTTCTTCTCTGGGTGACCCACAAACAGCCCCAAGGACAAAGGGTTTGGCCACACTTATCCTATTCCTGGTGTGTGTTTGGCTAATTTGGGAGCGGTGGAATATTTCAGTAATGCATAATGCCTGTTGAGTAATATAAATAATGGGTGCAGGTGCAAATGTGGCTACAACTAGGAAGAGGAGAGGTGACTGTGTTTTTCTATGTGTGCAGCTATGTAGGAAAGCAAGGTGGAAGTGTGTTCAACTTTCACACATGTCCCCACATGACCCCCCCCCCCCCGATTGACACTGTCATTGATATCAAATCTAAAAAGTAGGAGCAGGCTCATGCTTACAAATGCGTAATAAGTAAACGATCCTCAGGATTCCAGAGCTCATGGCTTTTTCAGTATTATCAAACCCTCTATTGAACTTCAGCCTTTATACATGTATCCTACTAGGCAACGGTACCTGGCACACCCTCACATACACGAGCAAAGACACACCCACACGGTTGCCACAGGTAGATTTTCAGAATAACTGCTCACTTATCAGGTTTGACTTCAGGTTTTTCCAGGTTTTGCGCTCTTGTTGTTACACATTTAACTCCCATGCTGAGCACAAAATGTAATATATAGTTGATGGGGTGTGTGTGCGTGCATTCATGCAGACATTTTTTTTTTTTTTAAATTGATTATGTCTGAGCTTGACCAGGGTCTATCTTGCTAAATATTTATCACATCTTTATGGAGGTAATAAACCTCATCAGCCTCCCCAAGTTGGCTAATTTACCTTTTCTCATCTGCTTTGTAACTGGAGACAAGAGGTATTATAAAAGCTTAACACTTAAGGTCACCTGTGGATCTGTTACCTTAAAGGGTATCTATATGCACTTAATTTTGTCATGTGTATACTGTTACAGTGGTGCCAGTGCCTATTAAACATGGCCAAAGATTCAGATTATGAAGTCAGCATATGTGCTAGTAATCCCTGTGAGCTAAAAATTTAGGCTTCAGACTGCCCTAAACATCCTGTTGTAGGGTTTGAATTTACCCGTTGCTGGATAATAAAGGCTGTTGTTGTTTCTTCTTCTCCTCCTCCTGTGAGTTCTGGTTGTTGGCACAGAAGCTGCACCTATTTGCTGTTCTGTTTGCCAAGGGCAACTAATCTGGAGAAAGTTTTCTTAAATGAAGAGGTGCTAAAAACAAGTTGCATCAGACTGTAGATGAATTGAAGGGCTGCACCAGAGGTGGCAAAAGTACAAGCATTGTGTACTTTAGGAGCAGTACAAATGCCTGTGTTAAAAATACTCTAGTAAATGTTGAAGTACTGATTCAACTTCCTTACTCAAGTAAAAATATACTCAAAGTAAGAAAGTAAAAGTAGCTCTTTGGAGGACATTTCTACCAGATATGTTTGTAAAGCTAACTGAACCTTGTGCTATATTAATGTAATAATAAAACAATATTATTACATGAGTTAAAAAAAGCTTAATTTTAATCTGAATTCTAATTCCTGTCCTCTCTCTTTACATCTTTCTTCATCTCTGAGTGAACTTCTCTCTTTCTTTTCACTTTCTGAAAATACAGCAGCTGCTCTTTTAACTAGCAGACACACTGTGTGAAAATTCAATTCAATTCAATTTTATTTATATAGTGCCAAATCACAACGAACAGTCGCCTCAAGGCGCTTTGTATTGTGGGTAAAGACCCTACAATAACACAGAGAAAACCCAACAGTCAAAGCGACCACCTATAAGCAAGCACTTGGCGACGGTGGGAAGGAAAAACTCCCTTTTAACAGGAAGAAACCTCCAGCAGAACCAGGCTCAGGGAGGGGCAGTCATCTGCTGCGACCGGTTGGGGCTGAGGGGAGAGAGACAGGACAAAAGACATGCTGTGGAAGAGAGCCAGAGATTAATAATAATGATTAAATACAGAGTGAAGTATACACAAGTAAATAAAGGTGAATGAGAAGAAACAGTGCATTATGGGAAACTGCACAAACTTTGTGTTTTTGATATTTGTTGAGCATTTAGAAACATTGAAATTACCTGCAACATGTTACTCCCCTTTATTTTTGCTCCTCTTCTATGGCGCTAGCTAAGCTGCTGAAATACCATGACTCCAAACAGTTGCCTCAAGGCACTTTATATTGTAAGGTAAAGACCCTACAATAATTACATAGAAAACCAAACAGTAAAAAGCGACCCCCCCCCCAATTCCCAAATGAGCAAGCATTTGGCGACAGTGGGAAGGAAAAACTCCCTTTTAACAGGAAGAAACCTCCAGCAGAACCAGGCTGAGGGAGGGGCAGTCATCTGCTGTGACTGGTTAGGGGTGAGGGGAGAGAGACAGGACAAAAGACATGCTGTGGAAGAGAGGCAGAGATTAATAATAACTAATGATTAAATGAGGAGTGAGGTAGTGCCCAGCTTTAGATAAATGGGGATTAATTTTACTGTAAATTGAGTAAATCTACTTTAAAATTAAAATGGAGCTGAGAATAAGCGTATTGGATTCCCTTTAAAATCAGCTCACGGCGGGGGGAGGCCACCATATGCTAAAAGTCTGCAGCCCGGGTTTGAATCGGCCGTTTGCTGCATGTCTTCCGCTGCTCTTTCTCCCTGCTTTCCTGTGTACTCTTCACTGTTGCCAAAGGCCAAAAATTAAAAGCCTGCTGCTGATAATTATGCACAAGGTAGCATGAAGTTACTCGTGGTAGTTTACTAGAAATGCAGGACTTGACACAGAGAAAAAAGCAGATGGGCGATACCGCCTTCAGGGAGGGGAAAAATTGGAAATGGAACCAAAATCAGTATCAGTGGGTGAGATATTTAAAGAAAAAAAAAATTATGATCAAAGATATTAATTGACTCTAGGGAGATAAATGTTGTGTAACCTCCTCGCTGTGCCATCAATGCCATATCTTTTAATCACAAAATCTTGACTCCACCAACCAACCATGACAAAGTCTGCCTGCAGAAAGGCTACCAGGAGAGGACAGCAACACAGCCTTTGTTCTGCACACAATTTTGTCCACCTTTAGTTTCAACATTCACCCTATCAGCAGTCATAAAAGCCACTATAATAAAACCCAGTGATGGAAATGTCTGCGCACAGCTTGACAAGATGGCTGGGTAGGGGGTCACAGCTTTTGATGACAAAATGGAAAACATTTTAAATGTGTTTTGTTTCACCACAAAAAGCACAAAATTAGGCCAAATAACCAATGAGAGGACACCAAAGCTAATGGTTTAGGGGTTATTTTATATACTGCGGTGTTGTTATTAATATTCTTGCAAACACAAAAGAAAAGTTTGTTTGACCTGCAGGTTGGTGGTGGTGTTGGTGTATCCACTCTCACTGACATCACACAGAGCCAAAAGTAGAAAAAAAGAAAAGAAAAAAAAGTCTGAAATCAAACTTTTGGAGGCGGGACTATCTGCACATGTTGGTCATGTTATCTGAAACTTTGGCCTTGTTTTGACCTTCTGTTAGCGTGGTGCATCTGCCATTGTAACGTAAGGGCACACATAATAGGTCTTTGTGTCTCCTCGCTGCTCTCAAAAAATGTTTAATTCCCTCTCACCACATTCATTTAACTCATCCACCCACATTCTCCTCCTCCTCCTCCTCCCCGTCTCCTCACGGACACTGACTATAGTTTCAGTGTTGTGTTGGTACCAGGCCACATTTACGCCCCACTCTAAACATCTCCTTTGTTTTTTGTCTCACTCTTGTAGATTTCTCCGCCTCCTGCTGGTACAGAGCACTGCTTATGTTTTACTCCTTTATCACATTCCCTCTGTAAAATAAGATTATTCACCCGCTGTGCCCTTTTGTTAACGACGCATCTTTGAATCGTTTTCTCATTCTGGAGTGTTTCCTGATACTTGGTAACCTTCAAACTTCTCATTTATCATGAGAGGCAAGTCTGAGCCAATGATCCTCATGAGCTCTGGCTTGGTGTTTGTGGTTAAAAAAAGGAATCATAAGGGATTCCTGGTGGTTTAGAATATGAGTATATGTAACCTTGTTAAATGCTTTTGTCTCTATTGTAGAAGCTAGAACAGCATAATGAAGGCACTCAAGTGTCCCTCTTCTTTAGGTGTCATTCCTGATGTTACGATGGGTCAAAGTCATTGCAGACATACTAATTATCCCACCTCAGGCCTGAGGAGTGTACACAGGAACTCCTGCATCGGCATAAACACAAACAAAGGTCCCGCTTACTCATTTGTTTACTTAATTCATCTGCTGTTCATGAAATATTTTTCCATTTAGGAAATGATGTACAGATTGTGTCAGAGTAGGTGAGGAAAAAAGAGCTGAAATGTATAAAACAGAGACTGGAAGAAAAAAGGTACTGTGGTTGGTAAGTGTTACCCAGGGAGGATGAGGGGAAGGGGGCAGGTTTGTTACCTAAGTCCCAAACCTCATTGAACCCTTACCTGAGTTATGCCATTTGAATTTCAGTTGCATTAAAAAGATGAATATCCATTGCTTTTGACTCCTAGAGGAGACCAGCCTCAAGTACTTTAACCGTAGTGGAAAATCTAGCCGGCTTTAATACACAACTCTGCCAGGAAAACACAAAGCATGTACATGTTCATGGTCAAGACTTCATGAGCAGAGGAGGTACTTCCAGAATAGGCCTGTGATTGCTGTTCCTCTTTGCGAAAGCTGATATCACATGCCGTCATGATGGGGTTTAGATCTTTTCACATGACTGATCACTGTAGCTGCCTTCACCCAGTGACTAATTCCTAATGTCTTCCTCTTCCTCTGAACTGCGGAAGAGGAAGACTGGTCATCTGCCTCCATCTCACCCCATCCCCAGCATCCTCCTCTGTCGCACAAGCTCTTTGCATGCTCTACTTCACTACATCAATGAACCACTGTGGTCTTCCTCCTGCCCTGCAGCTCCGTATTCAGCATCCTTTGCCCAATAATATCCACTATCACTTCTCTACACATGACCAGCCCATCTCAGCCTTTCCTCTCTTTATGAAAATTCCTAATGTAGATTCCTTTATTTGTGAAATAGGTTTTTACTTTTATGGTCTAGATTATGTTTAATTTATTTAATTTTGTTTCCCACATTTATCTCCATTAAATGAACACATACCAAGGGCAAAAATCTTTTGTGAGAAATTAAAATTCTCTGAATTTAAAATTTACTGTTTACATCAACAATATTTTGATCACCGTCAAGTGCATCTGTCGTCCTGCAGATGGCTGCCCCTCCCTGAGCCTGGTTCGGCTGGAGGTTTTTTCCTGTTAAAAGGGAGTTTTTCCTTCCCACTGTCGCCAAGTGCTTGCTGGAGTTTTCTCTGTATTATTGTGGGTCCTTTGCCGTACAATATAAAGCGCCCTGAGGTGACTGTTGCTGTGATTTTGGGTATATAAATAAAATTGAATTGAAATCAAATGGAATAACCCGTGTTTATAAAAGATGGCCACAGTGAGCATGTTTCTTAGTGATGTTCAGTGAGGCGTTTTTAACATGGGGATTGACTTGCTTGCCAAAAGTGTCCAGAGAAGAACTGCAGTGCTCCTACTGTTTTTAGGCATTAATGTGCTGGTTTTATTTTACAGGCCTGGAGGCTGCCTTTGGTTTCCAGCACAGTTTACTGTGACCCATAGAGACTGGTTACAGTTAAGAGTTTCTTATACTTTACTAGCCTTATGATTTAATGCTACATTTAGGGTTGCAGTGTTATGCTTTTTTTTTTTTTTAGTGCTGTATACCATCCAGACCAACAACTGTTACCCGCTCATGAATGCTCTTTCCTCCTTGACTGCCTGTTAGACTCTTGAGGCAAAGCTTGCGGTGTAAACACACACACACACACACACACACACACACACACACACACACACACACACAGGAGAAATTGCCAGTCTGACTGCTTTGAAGCTGTTCTGGTGGCCCTTTGTTTTTTTTGTTTTTATTTTCCCTTGAAATTGTCACCCATGTACTCATCAACACTAAATGGCTCCTTTTTTTTTTTTTTACATAATTAATACTCTGAAGTACTTTTTGCTGCTTTTACTAATGCTCTTTTCTTTAGATAAGATTTTTATTAAACTACAGAGTAAATTGTTTCTTGATGTTTCTTTGTGGTGGAGTCATTTGTATTTGACATTAATGTTTTGGTTATGATGAAAATACTACCCGTTAGTGCTTGGTGAATAGTTATGGATATATAATTAAAAAAACAAAAAAACAAATTGGGTGGTAAGCAAATGAGGTTATGGCTTGGATGTTGCACTCATTTCTCCAGTGTACAACAGGCACCAAAGTTTGGATTGTTTGGATTGGATTGTCTTTTTCTCTGTTTAACAACTGTCTGAATTGCTAATGTCTAAACATTTTTTTTATTTGTATGAATGGAGAAAAGAGCCACAAAGAAACACCACATCTGGTTAATTATTTCATATATTTACAACTAGCTCCGATTCACTATTAAAGTAGGACGCTCACAGCCTAGGTGGTTTTATTTGTTTCAAGTAAACTGCGTCCATGGTTTGACTCCAGGAAATAAAACTGATTTGCTTGCTGAATGGCAGCAGGACGAGTGCATGAACACATGGTGAAATAAAATGACCTGTGATCTTTGTCAGTCTGCCAGATGAAATAAAGGTTAAAGATTATTAAGCACGTAACTCCAAGACGAAATTGCAGGCTGCACTTGAGCACTGCCATCCCCCCCCACCCCATTTTCCATCATATGAATTTGAAATGTTAAGCACTGAAAGCACCTGTCGCACCCACACACTCAAATGTTTTTCCATTCTTACAGGGTGAAAGGGGCAATATTAAATCTATGATAGTCACTTGAACAGTTAACTTTGAACAGCATAAAAGGACAGAAAAAAACAAAGGTTCAATTTAGTTTCATTTTATTTATATAGTGCCAAATTACAATATAAAGCACCTTGAGGCGACTGTTGTGAAGTAAAGACCCTACAATAACACAGAGAAAACCCAACAGTCAAAACGACCACCTATGAGCAAGCACTTGGTGACAGTGGGAAGGAAAAACTCCCTTTTAAGAGGAAGAAACCTCCAGCAGAACCAGGCTCAGGGAGGGGCAGCCATCTGCTGTGACCGGTTGGGGGTGAGTGGAGAGAGACAGGACAAAAGACATGCTGTGGAAGAGAGGCAGAGATTAATAATAATGATTAAATGCAAAGTGGGGTATAAACAGAGTGAAAAGAGGTGAATGAAAAGAAACACTCAGTGCATTATGGGACCCCCCCCAGCAGCCTAGGCCTATAGCAGCATAACTAAGGGAGGTGTTCTGGGTCACCTGATCCAGCCCTAACTATAAGCTTGATCAAAAAGGAAAGTTTTAAGCCTAATCTTGAAAATAGAGAGGGTGTCTGTCTCCTGAATCCAAGCTGGGAGCTGGTTCCACAGAAGAGGGGCCTGAAAGCTGAAGGCTCTGCCTCCCATTCTACTCTGAAGTATCCTAGGAACCACAAGTAAGCCAGCAGTCTGAGAACAAAGTGCTCTATTGGGGTGATATGGGACTATGAGGTCTTTGAGATAAGATGGGGCCTGATTATTCAAGACCTTGTATGTTAGGAGAAGAATTTAAAGTTCAATTCTGATTTAACAAGGAGCCAATGAGGAGAAGGAAAAGTGAAGGCATATAGTTATAAAAATTGTGATCACTGAGTTCATTATGAAATTGCTTCCTGTGTGTTTTTTTTTGTTTTTTATTATTCCCAGTCAGGTGTGGTAAACGAATATCGTGAGGAACACCTTGTGACCATGGTGCTGTGACTTTAAAGTTCCCTAATGACTTTTTTAAATTTATTTTTTTGACATGCTACTTTTCCTGTAGCTGTGATGGTAAAATATAAATTTCTTTCACATGCCACAGAAATGGCCTTGTGAGCTACGAAGCTGCCACGTGCCACCTTTTCAAAGGTGGATGTAACGCCTTTGATGGCTACAGTGGGCCACACATTTTGCCCTTGCTATCATAAAAGGTAATCATTACAGTTGGTTTAGTTAAGATTTAGCCTCATTTAAACCTTCAGTGCTTAAAGTTTACTGGAGAACAAATGAGACAGAATTCATGTGTTGACCTCAATTGCCTCTTTAGCCAGTAAATCATCAGTTCTCTTGTTCTTATCTGAATCTAATTCTTCTGTAGCAGAACCAATAACAAGTATAATTAAACCAAATGTAACCGAGGATTTGTGTTTCACCTTACAAAAGAGAGGAAACCGAACTGAAACGTTCTGGGCATGTAACTGGAAGAGTGGGCAGATTAATTGGGCAAATCCAGTGTTTTCTAAGTTCTGCTTTAAATATTGCACCTTTTTCCAAACCAAAAATAAAGGATATTAAGTAATTGTGACAGGACAAAATAACTTGTGACTTTCTACATTATTCTTGTATTTAACTCTGTGATCCCCCCCCCCATTGCACAAATTTGATCTTTAAATTTTTCGGTTTGACTGTGTTTTTTTTGTTTGTTTTTTTTTATTGCACTTTTTTTTCCTCTTCTAATAGCCTGGTGACACTGTTCCCTTTAATTAGCTGAGTCATGTAGAAGAAGCAACAAAAGCACCATAAATGTCTGTAATGTCACTGTTTGGAGACCTCATCAGTAAGTCTATCATCCATGTAGTCACTGTAAACCATCCGCAGGAAGTTTGATGGTATCTCTGGGTTTGAAACGAACTATTGAAAACAGAAACGAGTAGTTTGTTTATTTATTTTTAGCTTCTCTTATCCACCAGTCAGGCATTCCTAAAATTACACTTTTTGCACACATAAGCAACAATTGCTGTTATTATTCTAATACAAATACAGAATTTCTCTTTTTCAATGTAAAAATGAACTTTAACACTAAATCAGGTTTTTAACTGTGCTTACAAAAACGGGGAAGGGAAGCTCAACCGGAGGATTAGAACTAAAAGCTCCTCTGTTGTTCTGATGGGTTGATGTGAGCAACTGTTCTATGTTCTTATTTGTTTCCACAGCCTGCTCCTTGGAGAGTAATCCTCTGAGCTGTGCAGTGGGTATGATTTGCTCTGTCAGGGTATTCTGCTGTAGAGGGTTCACATGTAGGGTGTGTGTACTGATTCACTGTACTCGATTTAAAATTTTACTTTAAAGTGGTGATATGTGTGTATGCAATAGGAGTATATTTATTTGAAATGTCAGAAAATATTGATACATATCTCGTGAAGCTTTGCTGTGTAACCAGATGACTAATGAGAATTTTGTCATTTGTTACTTATATTGATTTCAACATTTTTTTTGGCACCGGATGTCATATTGGTGTTTATTGGGTCTCTGTATGAAAGAAAAAGCTTTAATTATTTCAAATATGTTCAATTAATTGAGCTTGAAGTCGGAAAGGAAACGTGTTAGACTAAAGAAACATTTAAAAAAAAAACACTTAATCATTTGGAATAAAATGACATGCTTAAAAAAACAAAACAAAATAATTTGCTAAAATGAAACACAACACCACAGAGACAGAAAGCTGGTTACAAACTAGAGAAACTAAAAGACACAGCAGAGGGCTAGAGGTAGCATGTATTTGAGGCCATCTGTAAGAAGACTTGTGTGTTTACCAGCTGGTTGTTTTCTGAAAAGCCCCGTTGAGTTTTTTTCTTTGGTAAATGGTAAATTGAGTGCGTCATCAGTTCTGGCAAGTCAGGAGTCAGTCTGATCAGCTGACCTCCGTGTCAGTCCACATCAGCTGATTGCTCTGTTGATACTCTTCTCTGCATACTATTGAGAAACCTGTCTTTAAGGCAGCCACAGCCCGCATACAGTTGCTACTGCCTCTGCAAGCCGCTTTGCAACCTCCAGCCCAGCTCCTCAATTTCATGCTTCAGTATTTCCGACGTAATCGTCGTCACTGCTGCTGTCCTCTCTGAGGACTTACTGGTGCTCATCTCCCAGACTTTTGGCTTTTTGTGCATGAAGGTTTCCAAGAACAGAGCCATGCTACCAAATACAAATCCCTGCGTTCTGATCCTTACTTTTTGTTACAGATAAAATCCTGATTTGTTATCACATTGGTGTGACCTGGATCTGAGTTACTTAAGGCACCTTGCTGAGGTCTAATTGCAAATGGTTTCACTTGCTCTGAGCCCTGATGGTGAGTCTGCAGGACCATGGTCTCTAGAGCTGAGTAAATCTCAGCAGGCAGAGCGTGTGCAGGTTGAATAAAGAGAGAATCGAACACTGGGGCACTCCACTCAATCTGAGTTCAGATTTAGGATCACTAGTGGCAACAGCAAAATCCCAGATATAAGTTATGAGTTGAGCCATGTTTTTTTTTTTTTGGCAAAGACCGCAATGAGATCACAGCAGTAAAAAAAAATTTTTTTTATATATCTGAATCAGTATTCAAACAGATGTCATGTAACTCAGTACTTCATCTGGCTCATTTTCCATGAGCTACAGGATTGAAATGGCTTCTTATGTAACCACATCAACCTCACCAAAAACAAATGGGCCACAGTTCCTCCCATTCTAATGAAACTCTGTTGGGATATCTACATTCCCAGCAGTAGTTATCCTCACCCTGAAGTGCCCACATCTGCAGGGTTCATTGATGGAACAAGGCTCGAGTCACCTTTGGTCGACGATAAGTATAAAATAGGGCGAGGGAGAGCTCGTTACACATCGCGTTGCTCACCGGCTCACGTAGGCTATGGCTGCTGCTGATACAGAGGGAGTGTCTGTTTATTGCTCTCGCCATCATAAAGCTATCTCACTGCTTGTTTTGGTGTGTGCGTGTGTGTAGGTGCATAGGAAGACAATGAAGTAGCTTTGAGCCAGCCAATAGTTTTTGCTGCTGGTTTGTGTCACCAAAGAGCTGATTTCTGATATGTGAACCACATTAAACAAATGACACAGTGAACACTATACCCAACTTCTTTATGAGTCTGGATTGTAGGCTTTCTTGTTTATAATCTGCCTGCTGCTTAAAAAGATCAGTTTCATTTTGTGTGTTCAAGCTTGTTCTAATAATGTGAAATATCACACATTTAAAAAAAGGAAAAAAAAGTCATAATTCATGACCTTTGGGTGTGACTATGGAAGATTACTAGCTAAAAAATGTGCCGATCTCAGGATTTATTGTAGTGTGATTAATAACATAATGCAGTAAAGTGTCCTGTGGTCACAGTCCTCCCTCTAAAAAATCAAGCTAAAGAAATGTCTGAGAGACCAGGGCGAGCTCCAACCTCAAATCTGTTCTCAGAGGATGAGTGCAGCTCAGGGGGAATAGCGTTGCCTCTGTAGGTGTTGAATTGCCAAGGCCATGTTGGTAACAAACCATAGGAGACCTTGTGCACATGTGTGCATCCAGCCAGCTAATAAATATTTCACCTGACTTATAGAGACTCATAGGAGTAGCCAATCAGAAGCGGGTGTTTAATCAGACAGTTCCCTGAATTGACTTTAAATAAATGGAACGTAACATGACATGGGCTGTAATTTTTCATGAAGGCAACAGGTATACTCTACCCGAAGACTTGGAAGACGGCTGAGGCTGCGTCTTCTCAGAGGGCAGCTGCGCTGTTTTTGTTTGTTTTTAATTTGTATTTTAAACTTTTATCATTTTAGTAAGTTGAAACATTTCCGGTACAAGACGAGAACGTCCACGCTTCTTGATACTCGGCGCAGATTTGCATTGATCTGCTAATCTGGCCAAGCTAGGCTTCATCTGTGGAACATCAGTCTGTCAAAGACGTGCATCATGTGTCATCGGTTATCTCTTTGTCCTCATGTGACATCTTGTTGTTTGCATTTTGCATCCTGATCAATGAAACATAGGCGTGCTTGGTCAAATATTGCTGTTAGTCATTAATCATCTCTGTTGACTCATATCAGGTAGAAAAGATTGATGTCATTGGCTGATATTTATGCACTGTCAGATTAATTTGGTGTGAGGAAGAATAATTATAATTTGTAATTAAATTTTTGGTTTCCAGTATAAATAAAAATAAAAAATAAATAAATAAATAATAAAAAATAAGAAATAAATTTCTGTCACTCGTTTCTAAAGCATCCACAGCACCGTGCGTGTCTGCATGGTCGGTCACAGGCCATCCTTTGGGTATGATTAATCAGAGGAAGATCGCATCAGGAAAACACGCTCACGGTTTTGTACTTTTTGCATATTCATATCACCCTACCTTTTCCCATGCTCTCATCATTTCCCACACGGTTTCTCTCCAGGTGTGGCAGCTGTGCGTCACCTGCCTTTTTAATGAGAATCACGCAGACGTCTGTTTGTGAATCATTTGTCACGTTTTTATCTTTTTCGTGTATTTTGAAAACCTGGTCTGTTTCATACTAAAAAAAAAAAAAAAAAAAAAAGATTTAATTGCACCTTAAAGATGTTCAGGGATAGAAAATGTTCAGAAGTTGAAAGCTGCAAATGTAAAGTGTTGATACATGTTGCATCTGATCACAGCCATTAAAGCCTGATGATGGACCTGTTATATGCAGTATAGATGGCTCATAATAGACTGTGTGACATTTTAAGTTATATATTAAATGATTGATTTAACTGTGATTAAATGATAACACTGTTCTGTGTAGTTTTGCAGTGTTGCCAGAATCCTTTTTTGTAGTTGTTGCTATCCAAGAATTTTCAAAGTTACTGTTTTACAAAGATTTTGTTTTATTGTTTCCATGACAGGCGGTGCTCAACAAATGTATTAATTTGTTGAGCACCGTATATGTATTTATTGTAGTTTTTAATCTTCACTTACTGTGGATTTGAGATTGAAACCTTTAATATTTAAATTATACGTTGTGCATGTAAAAGCTTTAAACTCTCAGTGCAGCCGTGAGTTTCATACTGTGTATTGGAACCATGTTACACTGAAGCAAATCAAATACATTTAAATGATACTTGTTAATTTGTTACCATCTGTTCTTTTTTTTTCTCTCTCTCTCTTCTCCCCAGACTCTGAGAGAGAGAAATAAAGGCAGAAAACGGACAGAAGGAGAGGAGGCAAAGAAGACTGCAGCGGTGAAAGACGAGGACGAGCACGCCCCGTACAACCTCTGCAGCTCTGTGGACCTGGACAAGGTGTGTTTGTGTTTCTGAGACAGGGCTGGTAGGGCTGATCACATGGAGAGTGTGTATTTTCTACACAGGGCATCTCTTTGAGTGAGTGTGTGCTAGTTGAAATTGCGCAGGATGAGACACTCGGAACAAGGAGGAGGGTGACCAAACAGGCGCGTGGGTGGGTGGGTGTGTGTGCGCCTGTGATAGGTGGGGACTTAAAAAAAAAGAACAAGTGAATAGCCATCAGGTTATTCACCCTCCCTCATCTGTTTGTAGACTGCGTAAGTTCCCACACTACCAGACAGAAGCATGTACAAACCTTCACAACGCAGAAGACAAAGCAACATCGCTTAACACCTGAATCTAAGCCAGCTCTCAAAGTCTCAACCCTAAACCATGTCCACATCTTTACGGCATGTCCTCCTCAGAATAGTTTGTCCTTGTAAGTGTTGAAAAGTGCATTCGTGCACACACGCATTCATTTAAGCTACGCTCATGTGACGGTGCAGTTTGATGAGTGTTTTTCCCTCTTTAGCAGCTCTTCACATGGCACAGTGCCACCATGACAGTTGCTGCCAGGCAACACTTTAATAAGACCCACCACTCTTGACCCCTCGAGCTGTAAACCACGCCTCACGAACCTTAACCCTTCACTGTGTTCCTGCTTTTGGCACTGCTCAGAGATCTGAAAGTGCAGACCCTCCAGTTTGAGTGGTTTTCTCACAGGAACCTAAATCCTGAGCCACCCTTCACAGAGCTGCAGCGTTTGATTTCAGTAACTGTATCCATGTATTATACTCATGCAGCGTTGCTACTCTCACCACCTCACATGTGATGTGCTGGCCGTCCTAATTTTAAAAAGAACAACAAAAAACCAAGGCTTTGTGTATGTGTGTGTGTGTTTTCAGACTGGTTAAGCTGGATTGTAGCTGCTTTAATGTCATGTTTTTTTCTAGATACTCACTCACCTTTACTCGAAATCAGGTCACTCCTTTGTGCGTGCGTACCTTTCCACATTTTCAAGCTGTGCGACACGCAGGAATGCGAAGCATGTCTTCACACTCGATCTGTTTCTTTTGTCTTTGTTCACCTGTTATTAAACACAGAAACCAGGATCAATATCTGCCTTCTTATGCAAACAAAGTTCCACTGTTAATTTTTCAGACATGCTGATATTCAGAGTAAATGTTGAGCTTGGATTATTGTTAATGTTTACCAGGAAAACCAGCAGATAGCAGTTTTTTTTGGTTGTTTTTTTTAAAAGAATGATTTAATTCCATCCACCAGTAAGTTAGGCTATAATTTGTTGATGGTTGAATTTTATGTTATCTTCCACCTTTTTTTTTTCTTCTTTTTTTTTAATCACTTGTTTGTGGGAAGCTCCCGGCAGCATTTGACAGACACAATTTCACTTCTTTCTTTTTTTTTTCCTCTTTTTCTTTATATATTCGCCAAACTGAATGTGTCGTAAAGATGAAACTTTCTCTTTGTAACTCTAGGAGATCGAGTACAAGAAGCTGACACGCAGTAATCGCATTTCCTACATTTTTTTTTTACAAGAACTCTGAAGGTTGTAGCTTATGACTTTGGTTATAGGAAAAACAAAACTTTATTATAGGGAGGAGCAGCATTTATTGTTGAGATCATGGCAAAAAATGTGATCCGCTGCAGTGAGAAGAGGCACAAAAGGTGGTTCAGCAGGTGCTTATAAATCCACCCGTGTGTGGACGGATTCTGTCAACGTGTAACATCAGCATGCTGACAGACATTGCAGTTGGTGTGATCCCAGCTCCAATGCCACATTGGCGTACTGCAGTAATGGGTACTGAATCAATTCAGCTAATTGCACAAAAGAAAAGTGCATGTGAATTATTTTCAATAAATACAAAGCCATTTCGGGTAATTTACATTAGATGCCAGGAAGTAGAAAGCATGGAATCCAGAAAATGCAGCATCTCTGGTTTTGCTTTATTCCTTTTCATCCTGATCCAAGTTGAACTTGGTTAGCTGCCATAAGACTGTGTGGGTGTGTGTGTGTGTGTGTGTCATCACAAAAATATAAATAAATAAATTAAAAAAACTATATATATATATATATATATATATATATATATATATATATATATATATATATATATATATATATATATATATATATATATATATATATATATATATATATATATATATATATATATATAAAATAAATAAAATCAGGATGAAAAGGAATAATAGTTTTCTTTTTTTTGCAATTGAGAATTAACACAGAATAAGCTGCATTTATACTGTGCTTGAATGGAGGGCCGAGATAGTTGATAGTTTTGTTCCTGGCAATAAAGCCAGGTGCAATGTGTAGCTGATCATGCTGTTGCAGTAAAACTATGTGATTATGATTAGTTGTTAGTTGTCAGAGTGAATTAATGTTTTACATGCTTTAAAAAATACAATACACCCTGAGCAGTAAGGTCATCTCTGGATTTCTGAGTGAGGTTAAGTGGTAAACACTTTATTACCTGGGCAGTAACCTGTCATTACATGTAATGAGCCTGGCACTCAGGTGATTGTGTCAGCCTGTGCCTGATGTGCTAAGATGGGTTTCTCTCAAAAACATTATCACATGGGCAATAAGCATCACTTTCTGACTAATCAGGGGACGTGTCAGAATCATTAAGAAATTACAATTAAACTGGACTTCCTTCTTTGATCTCTTTTATTTTCCTCAACTCTTCTGAGAAGGGTCACAAGTTCTGACTCAGGGTAATCCTTCCCACCTTCTTTCATAACCAGAAGGGTTAAACCTGAAATTTCAAAACTGTGGAACGTTTGTGTGAAACGTGACAGTTTTCATGTTATACCTACACACACACACACACACACACACACCCCACAGCAGCACATGGCTCGTGTGACTGTAAGCATGAGGAACTTGGCGCCATCTTAGCCCTTTAGACTCATTTAAGTGTGCTGCTGGACCTGCAAAACCTGCAAAGGCAGCAAACAAATGCAGACACTTCCTGGGCTAACCAGTCCTTGGAGTTTTTAAAGGTTTTTAACTCTCTGCTGCCACCTGCTGGAGATGAGAATTATTTTTCACCAGTCTCCAGAACATGTTCAACTCATTTCTTTTGGTTGTACCTCTGCAGGATTTGGTTGACTGGCGGAAACCCCTGGCATGGCAGGTGGGCCACCTTAGAGAGAAATATGATGCGTGGGTACACCAACCCGTTGACAGACCCATCAGGCTGTTTGGAAACCCCTTGATGGAAGCCATCACCAAAACCTCCTGGTAAGTAAAGGACAACGTGCATTCAGTTTTGTAGGCTTGGCAACTGTACGTGCAGCATTTTGAAAGCATATTAGATGTAATTTTATGCAAAAGTTTCCACATATGGTTGTGTGTAATGTCCTTATGATAAGGGCTATCAAGTAAAGGCTCTTTCCTACCTTGAAAAAACTGTGGTTACCAAAGGACAAGGCAACAGAGTACATTTTCTTTCCTAGAGATTTACACCATAGTCTCGATTTTTCACCTTTCTACAGTGCTACATTTCTACAAGGCTGAGCTCAGCTATTTTTTACAGTTGGTTAACTCTAACTTGAGGTGGGTGAAACAGTTGAAAACCTAGTGTTGACTTTGTGTTGTTAAACAGACATTGTGATGTTTATTAGCAGGAAAGATACAGATTAGTGAATGAATGAATGCAAGTTTGTTTTGTTTTTTGTTGTTGTTATTCATACCTCGCATCAACTACAGTTGTGTCCTCTGCAGAAATCTAACTTTCCAAAAAAGAAAAAACCTTCCAAAAAACAATCAAGCAAATGTGAACAAAGTGTTTCCTGAAAGGATATTTTGACACAAAGTGCTGAATCCACTCTTATGCAATTTTAAGCTCACCGGGCCTGCATCTGCAAGCCACTTTGCAACCCGACCCCACCTCACACTAGTCATGCTGTATCTGACTCGGTCAATGTCATATCTGTGGTCACTGAGGCCTGCTCTGTTTTTGCTGTTTCTCTCCCTGCCTTTAGGCTTCACAAGGAGGAAGTGGTCCTTTCAGAATTACAGTGAGACCTAACGCTTTATACTCTCTTGCTTCAGGTATTGGGTACCCATTGTGTGGCTCCCTATAGTGTTTTATCTCAGCTGGCATTGCTATACCACCCTGGCGCAGGGCACCATCAGGCTAGCCCTCACTTCAGGTAAAACACATTTTCATTTGCACATCCCAGTTTCTGTTTGAGCCATCATACAATAGAGCCTGTGTGTTTTCATCCCCAGTTTGTGATAGCATCGATGTCTGTGTGTGTGTGTGTGTTCCCAGACTTCTCTATCCCCATCCATAAATACTTATTCCCAGTCCTCTTTTTGATCGGCTGGTTCTTGTGGTCGTTCATGGAGTACTGCATCCATCGCTTTGTCTTTCACATGAACCCACCAGCCCATAACTACTACCTCATCACGCTACATTTCCTCCTTCACGGGCAGCACCACAAGGTACGAACAGTCCACGGCCGAGGTCGCAGCTCTCAGTCGTAAAAGCTATATGTGTTCTTTTTATATAATGCTTTATGGCACCAGGTAATCATTTTATTTTCCTGCAGGGGAGGAAAAAAAAACTTCCTCCTATTTCCAGATACTTTTCTGAACTGAATACATATTGAGCGTTATCAGTGTTTACGACTGTACAAATGTTATTTTTTTTTCTGAGTTATTTTAACATTAAACATGCAGTGTAGGCTACGTCACAGGCAGAAACTGATTTTAGCCTAAAGAGCACTGAATAACTAATAAGATGCTCTTTGGACCTTACAATCTAAATTCTAAGCTTTTATGTATCAGGATGTAATAAAAAATAATCTGCTCCTCAGCAGAACGTGACATGTTAGACCGTGTCGTTATTTATTAGATTAGATTATTCACAAGTTGAAAACATTTGAGATAGTTGGCAATCTTTCCAGCATAGTCACCCCCCCCCCCGGGTCAGGCCGTGCAATGTTCAGAGAAACTGCAAAAGGCCGTCTCAGACTCCACAGGCCTCAGTTGGCACGTAAACTGTCAAAGTTCACGACAGCAGCCAGGAGGAAACCTCTTCTCTCTAAAGAGAACCTGGCAGCATGGGTTTAGGTTTGCAAAGGTGCATCTGAACAAACTACAGGACCACTGGAACAATGTCCTTCAGCATTTTTAGCTTAGTTTTTGCTAAGTAAATGACACGGTTTAATGTGCCACATGTTGTTGTCCTGATATGTAAAACCTTAGAAATTACAAGAGTGTATTTGGCAAAGGAAACTGCCATATTGGAGGCTCAGTATCTATAAGATGGACAAAAAATACACACCTTACAACCCCAATTCCAAAATAAAGTTGGGTTTCTGTGTAAAAGTATACAGTATTTCGCCATGTAGAGGACAGCAGTGAACAAAAGTTGCAACGCTTGTAAACTGAAGTTTTACTCCTATCATCATTTCTTTCACTGGAACATCTAAAAGGGGCACACGTTTGGCATTTTTATATAGGAGTGGAGTTAAACTGAGCTATATGTCCACTGCAGAGACAAATTAATCATTTTATTCTCCTCCACAGTCTCCATTCGATGGCTCACGGCTGGTGTTCCCTCCCGGCCTGGCCTCCTTAGTGGTGGGAGTCTTCTATATGACCCTCAGTACCGTGCTCCCAGACATCCTTGGGCTATGCGTGTTTGTCGGTGGGCTGGGCGGCTACGTCGTGTACGACATGATCCACTACTACCTTCACTACGGCTCTCCAAAGAGAGGCTCGTATCTGTACACCCTGAAGGCCTACCATGTCAAACACCACTTTGAGCACCAGAAATTAGGTGAGGATTTGATGGACTAACGGCCTTAGAAGATCTTTTTTTTTTCTTTCTCCCCCCCCCTTAATGGGATCTTTGTTTTTCTCCCCAGGCTTCGGAATCACCACCAAGTTTTGGGACCACCCCTTTAACACAGCCATCCCTGATGAGACGTTCTAACAGTGATACAGCTCCCCTGAAGGGCCACAGGACTTGTCAACCACCCTCTTTAGCCACCAGCCCAAATTCTCTAACCACCCTGACTCCTTTAGTTAAGTCTCTGCAGCCACATAACTTCCACAAACGAGGAGGACCTTCAGGGCCACTGCATCCATCCATCCTTCGATAGTCTGTGTAATACATTAACCAGCGCCGCAATATTATGTTGAGCTCAGTCATCTGGGTGTGTGTCAACCTGCCTGCACTATTTACTCACTGTGATTGTTTCCACTCAGATGTGAGGCCTTTCTGTGCCATTATTATTATATATTTTTTTACTATTAAGCCATCTGTGCCTCACGGCACCGACCTATCACACACGATCGCCACTCAGAATGTGACAGCGTACAGCTGGGAGGTGGGAATAGTGATGCGTGTGGTTTGACAGAAAAATATCTTTAGAAAATCCAAATTCAGACAGAAAAAAGCTGACAAAGCTTCATTTAAAAAAAAAAAAAGCACAACACAAATGAAGGCATATGCATGCAAAAGGCACACTGTTCAGGAGGGAACAGGAAGTGATCAATGGTGAATGTGGAAGACGGGTGAGGCGGTGGGGGGGGGGAGACGTGTAGAAGTGTGTGAGTGAAAGTGTAAGTGAGAGATTGAGAGAGCACGCCCTAACCATCGAATCTCACCGAGTGAATCAACTCAGGAAAAACTGTTCATCCTACCTTTGCATCATCTGCCGCTTGAATATTCCTCACCGCCATCATAGCTTTACTTCTGCTATGCTGCTACACGCTGTTGCGATGTTAACAAATCACAAAAGTTCCCTCCGCCACATTTGGACTTGCTGAGATACATTTAACTTATTAATTATCACCGAAGCTGCAGGAGTGAGATTATGCTGTAGTTTGCTAATTGCATGTACTATTAATGTAAAGCAGAGTTCAGAATGTCTGAAACCCCTGTGGAGATATATTTTTGCAAGTCTGTTTGTAATATTTCCATGTTTTTTTTTCTTATTAACAATTCAACAAAGATGTACAAATAATATTTTGTAAGATGCTTTGTACAGAAGAGGAGGTTCTTTAATCATTGACTGGATGTTAGAGAAGGTGTCAGGGTGACAGTGGGACAAATCTGAAGGCATGAAGCCAGTGTGTCTGACTTCCTGCTGTGGGGATCTGTGGGGTCAAAGGTCAGAGTTTTGAAGTGTTATTTTCTCAAAGGAATCTCTTGGAGATCCCTTCCTTTTAAAGGGGACCTGTTATCCTAATTTCTATATTTCTGGTGTTAATGGAGCTACTGGTGTAGCTTTGCACAATTCAGTTAAAAATTATCCTTATTTACGTTTAACTGTCTGTCGTTCATCTTCTGTTGAAAACGAGCCAGCTTAGCTCTGTTCACCCTCCCTTAAAGCCAGCTTTCTTCAGAGCTTTGTGCCTCTTTAGATGACCATATCGGGGATATCCGCTCTCTGTGATGTCATACAGAGCCAAGAGTAGGAAAAAATGATCTGAAACTGAGTGTTTTAGAGCAGTTTGCAGCCTGGTCTTCTGGTTCAGAGGTCACGTATGAGCCTCCACCGTTTGTAACAGTGCACATACGACAGAAGATGAAACGTATAATAGGTCGACTTTTTAAGGTCAGTGGTTTATTTTGGCCCAGCAGATCCCCTCCCCCGAGGATGACGATCAATCAACTATCTGACTTTAAAGCAGGAAGTCACGACACCGACTGGTGGATCCGCAAAAAATGTCTCGTGCAAACGCCCGACAACGCTGATGAGTGAAGCAGAACAAACTTAATTCAGACTCATTACACGAATAACTAAAGCACAGTGAGAACCTACTACTACTGCAGGAAATTATTTTTTTATCTACTTTTATAGCTTAAATAAATACTTCCACTTATATGCATGTGCATACAGTCCTACACGCCTGTATGTAAACTAATCCATCAAGCAGATTTTTGTAACGCAGCACCACGACTCCATTTGTACTCCTTCTGTTTTATACAAATTTACTGCAGCAATAAGAATGGAGTGTAAACATGAAGACCAAATATGTTTCCAGTACAAAGAGTTGAATAGATTTAACTGTTTCAGCACCAAAATGTGCCATGGTCTACAAATATCAGTTAATCTATAACCATAACACTGTCTGTCTTTAGCAGCACACACCACAGATGATTATGAATGTTCAGTGCACTGTGAGGAAAGCATTAACTCATCAAAACCAAAAGAATTTATATTTTTAATGCCTCTTATGCCGATGTCAGTGACCAAAATTATGTTAAGTTGCAGTAATAATATTACAAGATTGTGCTGTCTGCTTGGCAAAGTGAAACGATTCCACCTGTTGGAAATTTAAAAAGTATACACATCTTATTTATGCATATTTATGTGAGAAGGACAAAAACAGCAAACCTGATTCTGACTCGTGAAATTTTCTCTTGTGCTAAATGACGCAGCAAAAAAAAAAAATTCCTAAATCTGTTTACTGTAATATCTTAACTTTTACGTTGTAATTTTAAAATGTTCATGCAAATGCAAACACATGTGTAAATAAATATCTGTATATTTCTGATGTCGGCCTGTCCTGCGCTTTTTGTTTGGCAACTGTCTGGCCTCCAGTTTTTGCAGATGTGTGGTAGTGCTTGAAGCAGCGAGGGAGCGTTTACAAAAGGCTGCTTCATCATAAGGCCATACATTACAGTTTAACTAACTCGAGCTGTTTTTTCTTTGATGTGTAAATATGTACCAATTGTTAACAGTATCAGTATACACTCACCAGCCACTTTTATTAGGTATGTGCTCAACTTGTCAATGCAAATATTTAATCAGGCCGTCTCATGGCAGCAGCTCGGTGTATTTACGCATGTAGACGTGGTCAAGGCGACCTGATAAAGTTCAAACGGAGCATCAGAATGTGGAAGAAAGGTGATTTAAGTGACTTTGAATGTAGCATTGTTGTTAGTGCCACATGGGCTTCTGGGGATTTTCCTGCACACCCATCTCTTGAGTTGAGGATGGTCCAAAAAAAAAGGAAAATATCCAGCGAGCGGCAGTTCTCTGGGTGAAAATGCCTTGTTGATGTCAGAGGAGACTAGCTGGACCAGAAGAGCTGATAGGAAGGCAACAGTAACTCAAATAACCACTTGGTACGGTTGAGGTATGCAGAAGAGCATCTCTGAATGTGCAGTGTGTCAAACTTTGAAGCAGATGTGCTGCATCAGTAGAACACACTGGGCGCCTCTCCTGTCAGCTAAGAATGGGAAACTGAGGCTACAGAAGGTTAGAAAAACATCGCCTCACCCAATGAGTTTCTGCTGCAACGTTCAGATGGTAGGGTCAGACTTTGGCATAAACAAGATGAAAGCATGGCTCCATCCTGCCTTTATCATGGTTAAGGGTGGTGGTGTAATGGTGTAGGGCATATTTTCCTGGCACACTTTGGACCCCTTAGTACCAGCTGAGCATAGCTTAAACGCCACATCCTACCCGAGTATTGATGCTGACCGCGTCCATCCCTTTTTCACCCCGGTGTGCTCATGCCTCAAAGCTCAAATCATCTCAAACTGGTTTCTTGAACATGAAGAGTTCACTGTACGCAAATGACCTCCACAGTCACCAGATCTCAATCCAATAGAGCACTTCGGGGATGTGACGAAACAGGCATGTGCAACTAGCAAGTCTGCAGCAACTGTGTGATGCTATCATACCTTAATTCTTCTATGCCACAAAGTGGTTCAACCTATTGCTGGCAAGGTGTACCTAATAAAGTGGCAGATGAGTACTTATTGGCTAAATGGGTGGGGTTTTTATTTGAGCACTGGAGGCAGAGACACAAGAAGCGGGGTGTGCTCCATCAGGATATCAGACCCTTCATTTCCTTTCCAATTTTTTTATTCTAGTGAGATTTTTTTGTGAACTTTTCTTCTTTCTTTTTTTTCCTGTGCAATTTTGCGAAAAAATGTCTTCATTTATCTAAAGGAACACAAAGATATCAGACACCAGCTCACAGTTCATACTGGTATGCTATGCAATGAGGCTCTCAGGTATTCTGCATTGCTTTCACCTCACAGGGCGAGGCAGGCCACGCCCCGAACAAGTCACCGTTCACACCTAAGGCTAATTTAGAGCCAGCACCTAACCTAACATGCACCGCAGCACCATCATGTCACCTACACTAATTAACGCTTATGCACAGTATGTACAATATTATAACCTAATGATAATCTAATTCAAGTATCACCAAGCAGCATTTTATTGTTTTAAATTGCAGGTAGCCTAAGTCCAATACTGCAATCTGAATATTTGTAGTGCAGCAGAGTTTGTTTCCTATTTCATGACAATCTTCTTCTGACGCCATAGATTCATCTCACTAGGCTGGATCACTGACGTGCGGCGAGGTTTGTGACGAGTGAGGCACTGACTCGTCTGGAGTCGGATGTTCACATATATGAAACCAAAATAGAAGCTTATATTTTAATTTTAATTATGCTAATGATTACTTATGCTTTGATTAACTGTTCAACACTGATGGCAAGAAAAACAACATATTTAATGTAAGGTCAAACTACTTTTTTTGTTTTTTTTTGGGGGGGGGTCTCCTTTTAAATAAATTAAAAAAACAAACATGTATTATCTTACCTTTATTTTAAGATGAAGTCCATGCTGTTGCAGCACTGCCCCCTATCGGTGCGGCACGGTACTTCCTGCCTCCCCCTGTGTATGTTCACCGTGCATTTATGACCGATCACAAAGAATAATCATGTCACTCACATTCATTCAGGATATCAGACAGACTGTGGAACATCAGCATGTGTAGCAAATGTGTAATCAAACGTACACTGGCGATATAAAGAGAGACAGCAATGGGCATGCGCCAACCGCCTGCTTCATTCATTGTATGTGACACAGCGCCACTAGAGGTGAGCCACAGCACTGCACTGGCTCACCCCGCATTTCTTCCATGTGTTTGAACAGGCGATGCGTAAATCCCGCGATTTTGACCATTAAAGTGTTGAAATAATTCAGAAAACAGTTTTATTGAATGGTCAAGTGGTCAAAAGTATATTTCTCTTATCGTTTACATGTCATTTACTTGTCACGATGACAGGTGTGGCATTGCCTCACCTGCCTCCCCTGACTGCACGTCACTGGGCTGGATTACTATCCAGGTAAAGTGAGCAACTGCCCGGCGGTCAGAAAAGTTATTTTAGGGCCAGTTGAGGCCTAATAACAAAGATATTTGTCTCAGCGCCTCTCAGCAGCCTACTTCTCATGCTCATTTAGATTTAATCTCAAACTGCTGCGCTTTCTCAAGAGCAAAGAACGCTTTGTCCGAGTGCAGCCAGCGGCTTCAAACCAAACTTCTCCGAGCATCTGTAGGTGCGTGTGTTTTTCACGCTGAGTCGCAGCAGCGGTGGCGCAGTAGGACCCTGGGCGGCGGCTGCAGCAGAGAGCCGACAGGAGGGAGGAGCCTGAATAGAAACCAAACAACCCTCCACACCCTGCAGCCTCTGGGAAGTTCCTCCGCATTCCTGCCATACACACGCCTAAAAAATCAATAGACAGAAAGCTGAGAGGAACCTCATACTGAGGCGGGGTAAGTGTGTGCAGGCTGAGAATGTACTCTTCCTGGTCTCTTTTCAGCGCATCAGCTGTTGTCTTCATGTTGCTTCTGTGTGTTTATGTGTGTGTTCAAACAGGAGTTTGGAGGGGGGGCCCTGCTGTAGGACTGTAGACCAGAACCTCATCATCTCCGCCCTGCCAGGTGCTGTAGTTGATGTTTTCCTGACTCATCCTCTCTTTCAAAATCTGTCACTTTTCCCCGCCTGCATTAACATAACTCAGTCACAGGAAGTACTAGTTTAACTTCACAAAGTGTTATCTGTTGGTCGGTGTATCTTCAAGTGCAGATGCAGTGCGGTCAAAACGGAGGAAGCGCCTTTTAGACACACTTGTTAGAGCTGTAATAACCACAGTTTCCACCTAAGAAGCTGCGACGTTTTTGATAAATTCATGTTTTAAGGGTGCAGCAAGTAGGTGAAATTAAAGCCGGAGCATGCAGATGTCTGCAAAAGCGACGCGGTCACCCTCACATGCAAATCTAAACCCTGCGCGACCAGTTTAATAGTTGCTATAATGTAATAACTGATGCAAAAGCATTAGTTAAAATGAAAAAACCGTCACATTACTGCCCTCATTATGTAAATGATGCGTTATTAAAAGTCCTGAAACTATCAGATAAGTTCACACTTGTCACATGATAATAAGCATGACTCCATCTTGTCTTCATTGTAAATACAATAGTCCTGCATTATTAAAATGGCTACATTTAACTTCGTTTATACTCGTTTTTGAAGTACCTGTGTCTTACATAGTAATTGGACATTTCTAATGAACCCTTAGGCAGTGATCAGTGCGGAGGGGTTGCTAATGTTCGGTTAAATCCTTGGATTATTAGTGGTGATCGTGTTGTATTTTTTAGGCTTTAGTTCGTGTGGATGTGTGATGTGGCTTTGTGTGGTTCAGAACAGTGTAAAGGTTTAGCTGGCCACAGGCCGCAGTGACAGAGACTCCTGTAATGATTTATCTCTCATGGAAGGTGTTCTTGTTCCCCCTAAACTAAGCATGCACAAACTGCAAAAGTCAAGTTAAAGACTCTTGTTACTTTAGTGTGCTCTATACGGTTCATGAGACTTGCAGGGGATTTATACTCCTGAGTTAAATCTACCCTGTAGATGCGTGACTGCAAACCCTCCTGAAACCCTACACTGCGATTGACGTGCATGTACCCAGAAATGCAACTGCACGTCACCGTCAATGCAGTCCACAAAGGTATAGGCTCTACATAGATTCACTACAGCTACCACGAAACACAAAGAATAGCTGAGGTTGAGGCAAATGTCATCTAAAAATAGGGGAACCGTATATGGCTGTGCTATATTTCATGGAAATCTAACCATATCCTCGCTGCTACCGTAGAGGAATCTTGATCTCCAACTTAGCTGTAAAGTCATTAAAGATTTATCTTCTGGGTACTGTTCATTTCTTTCCATATTTCATGGCGATCCATTTAATATCGGCAGAGCAAATATCAGGGATCACCGTGATCTATCTCTGGGGACCATGAGCAGAAAAGCTGTTCAGATATTTGCATCAGAAACCCTTGAGCCATGGTGGTAGTGTGACTAAATAAGGGCAATTAGGTGGTGGTGGTGAAGGTGCTGAGGGTAATGGCTCCAGTTAACATACTGTTTTATTACCATTTGGTTCCAGTCTCACCATGAGTAAGGCGGGTGCAGATGAAGGTGGAGCTGGTGGCTCCGGTGACTCTGCCAAGCACCTGGAGGACAAAGACGAAAAAGGAGGAAAGATGCTGAGCAAACTGAGCGCCGTCACCGGCTGGACCAAAGTCAGCTGCCCCTGCTGCGTCTCGGCACGGGTGGAGCCGCTCGTTCTGGTGAAGCTCGGCCCGAAAGTGGGCCCCGAGACGAAGCGGTGGATCATCAAGACGATCGGAGCTCCTCAGAAAGATGGAGGTGGGTGAGGGCAGCAGCACGGATCTCACTTTACTTTCTGCGCCGTGCATTCGAGGAAAAAGCGTGCAGAGCAAACGTTCGCGAGGATTTCTCCCGCGCTCGTGCTGGGAGTGAACGTAACGGAGAGAGCAGGAGATTTCCAGGGAAGACTGTTAGCAATGAAAAATTTGAATGCATTTGCATTTGCAGGCTACATGGCAAATAAATAAGTTAAATAACTCTTATATAAATGTACGCCTGACATGGTTGTGCAGAAAAACAGATAATCACAAAAACTACTCTCTAAAGTAAAGTTACAGTAACTAACGACGTGAGCGTTTTCACCGATATGTTCACAGTACTTCAATCTTTTGCCTGAACATTAAAGCCGTGTTTGTTACAGTGTAACCACCGATTCACTGTCACCAGGCGCTGCATTGCTGGCCCACCCGGGAGAGGACGCCAGCGGTGATGTCATTGTGGTCTCGGCCCCACGCTGTACGTTACTTCGAGCCGCCGAAGAGCTGGGTCTCTGTAAGACTTACCGCAACGGGGACATGGAGCCCTTCTCCAACAATGACAGAGACAACTTTAAAGATTCAGGTGCAGTGCGGGAGCTTTAAGGGAACACACTTTGCATGGTGAAACAATGATAAAGGTGTTTATTAAAATACCCTATAGAGCTTTAGGGACACTTATTTTTGTCTTTAAAAAGTCACAGCCTTATCTCAGATAAGATATCAACATCTCTGATTATTTATGGTACATTAAGTTGCTCTCTAACAGTAGCATCTGGTTACATAAAATGACTTGCACAAACTCTGGCAGGAGAACACAGTCCAAAGTCCAGTTCTGTGTTTTTCCATTATTTGTGTGGGTTCAAAGAACATTAGAAACCTCCAGTGAGCTTTTTTATATATTATATGTTTATATATTATATTAAAGCTCCTTATTTTTTTAATTCTTGGATTCCACTACAGTAGGTTTGCACTTTCTATTGGGCCTTGATGCAGCCCATGCATACACATAATCAGAACATATTTCCTGCCTCCTCTGATTACATGGATTTTTCTGGAGCTTTCAGCCATATTCTGTAGCCCTCATGAAGCACCCTTCATAAACTTGGAATTTCAGTCATTAAAGTCTTCAATATTTGCACATCTTGGCATTCATCCAGTCAGCTTTGCGAGGTAGTCACCTGGAATGGCGTTCAGTTAGCAGCTGCATCTTCTTAAGAGTTCATTTCTTGAATTTCTTGCCATCTTAATGTGTTTGAGACCATGGCTTGTGTTGTGAGGAGGTAGAATTGGTATACAGTGAGCAGCCCTATTTTAGTAATGTTCTAATCCATATTATGGCAAGAACTACTCAACTAAGTAAAGAAAAATGACAGTCCATCGTTACTTTAAGAAATGAAGGTCAGTCGGTTCGAAACATTACAAGAACTTTGAAAGTCTCCTCAGGTGCAGTCACAAAGACCATCATGCATTATGATGAAACGGGCTTTCATCAGGACCGCCCCAGGAAAGGAAGACCAAGAGTTCCCTCTGTAACAGGATAGGTTCATCAGAGTTACCAGCCTCAGAAACCACAAGTTAATGGCACCCCAGATAAGAGAGTTCAAGTAGCACGCATATCTCAACATCAGCCGTTCAGAGAAGACTGCGTGAATCTGGACTTTATGGTCGAATTGCTGCAGGGAAGCCACCTCTAAGGAGGAACAACAAGAGGACGAGAATGGCTTGGTCCAAGGAGCACAAGCAGTGGACATCAGACCAGTGGGAATCTGTCCTTTGGTCTGAGGAGTCCAAATTTGAGATTTTTGGTTCCAAACACCATGTCTTTGTAAGACACAGGAAAGGTGAGGGAATGATTCCTACATGTGTAGTTTGCACTGTGAAGTATGGAGGAGGAAGTGTGATGGTATGGGGGTGCTTTGCTGGTGACACTGTTGGCGATTTATTCAAAATCCAAGGCAGACTTAACCAGCATGGCTACCACAGCATTCTGCAGGGACATGCCATCCCATCTGGTGTGCGCTCAGTCGGACCATCATTTGGTTTTCAGCAGGACAATGACCCCAGACACACCTCCAGGCTCTGTGAGGGCTATTTGACCAAGAAAGAGGGTGATGGAGTGCTGCGTCAGATGACCTGGCCTCCATAACCACCTGATCTAAACCCAGCTGAGATGGTTTGGCATGAGTTGGGCCGCAGAGTGAAGGCAAAGCAGCACAACAGGTGCTCAGCACCTCTGGGAACTCCTTCAAGGCTGTTGGAAAACCATCTCAGGTGATGACCTCATGAAGCTGACTGAGAGAATGCCAAGAGTGTGCAAAGCTGTGATCAAAGCAAAAAGGTGCCGACTTTGGAGAATCTAAACTCTAAAAACATATTTTGGTTTGTTTAACACTTTAAAGTTTACTACATGATTACGTATGTGCTCCTTCACAGTCTGGATGACTTCAGTGTTAATTTACGATGTAGGAAAAAAAAAAAAACATTGAATGAGAAGGTGCGTCCAAACTTTTGACTGGTGCTGTGCTTCACCGTCCGTGTGTGTGACAGACAACATGGAGGCGTTTCTGACGCTGGCGGAGCGACAGTACATCGTGAAGTACGAGCTGGATGGACTGCGAGCGCACAGGGACCTGAGGATACCCGGCCTGCCTGACAGCTGCGCGCTACGAAACCGAGACAACATCTGTGAGTGGCCTCGCTGTGTGTTCTCAGACGTCAGATCAGTACGGAGAAACAGGACGTGTGACTGAATAATTCGGTGCATTATGAAGACAACCCAGCAGCTCAGTAATCGTCATCATGTGGTGCATTTGTTTGGCTCTTTCAGCCGTGGGTTAATGCAGACTTGTTTTTCAAGCAAGCCTCCTCAGTTGGGATGGCAGAGTGACTAATGATAGTCTGATAGTGCAGTTTGCTTAGGCTCTATTTTCTGCTGCGGACTGATACACATTTAGTCTTCTTTGGTAAAACTGTGTGTGTTCTAAAGGATGTGGGCAACTGTTTCTGGCTGATCTCAGCTGTTCTGAAACTGCTCACTCAGCATCAGCCTAAGTGTGCATATGTAACTGAATAAGTACAGTAAGTCACACTGTTGCACGCTGTCGCAGGGCGGAAGCTTTCCTCAGCTGGTGTTGTTGTGGACACGTTTCCCCTGCACACCCCGGCCAAACTGAAGGACCTCAGTAAAACCTGGTACTCTGGGAATCAGCTGACTCAGCCACTGGGTGGGTGGATATACAACAGATAGCCACTTGCATACATTCATTCATATAGTTGTAACAATCTTAAGTTTTCATGCATTTTTTTTAAGGTCTTATGGTTCATAATAGATTACTGCATGGGTGACAAGCATGTGCTCACACCAGATATCGCTGTGCCTAAATACAGATTCGGTTAATGAATATTTTGGAAGCCCTGTGGCGATCTACTTCAGCTTCCTTGATTTCTACACCTGGTCTCTGCTCCCACCAGCAATACTGGGCCTGGCCATCACATACTTCTCAGGTAGGTGTGTGGGTCATTCCTGGCCTTTATGACATATTTGGCACTCAGCATGCTTATATTCTAATGAGATGACGCACTTCAGTGAAAACACATCACATGTACACATTATTACTACTACTAAGTATTATTTAGGCTAATTTTTCACTACTTGCCAATTTAGATATATAACTAAAAAACAAGGATTGTGTACACAATTTTACATTATTTGGGATTTTCTCTAATCCACACAGGGTCAAAAGTATGCAAACAGGCTCAAACATATACATACAGCCCCACTATATTTGGTTAAATGTCCCTTAGCAAGTTGCACCTCAACCAGAAGCTTTTGGTACCCATCTGCAAGCTTCTGGTATAATTCTGGTTGGCTATTTGACCACTGTTCTTGGCAGAATTGGTAGTGTTCATTTAAATTTGGTTTCCTGGTACAGACCCAACTGTGAAGCATAGTCCATAAATTTTCAGTACAGTTAAGGTTGGAGCTTTGGGAAGGGCATTCCAGAAGCTTAATGCTAGCCTGCTTTAATGGAATCATTGTAATGTTGTCCTAATTATGTCCAAGTTTCAACCATCTAGTTGTTGCTTTGAGGTGAAGTATTTGAATTTATTCCATCCACTATATAATGCACCAGTACCACAGTCCCAAAGCATGATGCTACCTCCACCATGTTGGTACAGTGTTCTTAGGTTTGAAATTCAATTCTGTTCAGTTTTATTTATATGGTAAATGGACTAGTTCTTATATAGCTTCAGAGCTTATACAGCATGTTTGCATTCACCCATTCATTCAAGCTAAACTAAGCTAAGTGCTTTTTATCTAACATTCACACACATTGAGACTCCAATGGTTGCATCGGATCTTGGTTGTATCTTGCCCAACGATACTGGGGTAGCCAGGAATCAAACCGCCGACCTTCGGATCAGTGGGTGACCTGCTCTACCTCCTGAGCTACAGCCACCCCGAATCTATACTGTACCAAATCAACAGTCGTCTCAAGGTGCTTTATATTGTAAGCTTAAGACCATACAATAATACAGAGAAAACCCCAACAATCAAAAGACCCCCCTGTGAGCAAACACTTGGCGACAGTGGGAAGGAAAAACTCCCATTTAACAGGAAGAAACCTCAGACAGAACCAAGCTCAGGGAGGGGCAGCCGTCTTGCCACGACCAGTTGATGCTGACGTTTTGGACTCCAAATTTTAATTAAATTATCAAAGATGGGATGGCCCACTGTATGTATTTCACTAACCGGACACACAAACTCTTCCTGCCCATCACAGGTGAGGTTCAGAAGGAAATGGCGACGTCGGTCCCGGGATCAAAGGTCACAAATGATGATGATGAGTCAGCACCAGTGGTCAGTGGTCACATGCTTCAGGCGATGTTCAGCATGATCTGGTCCACGCTGTTTATGGAGATGTGGAAACGCCGGAGCTCTTCGCTGTCGTACCGCTGGGGGACCCTGAACCTCGCGGAACGTTTTGCAGAGCCCCGGCCCGGTTTCCACGGTGACCTCGGGGTCAACCCTGTGACAGGTCGCGTGGAGCCTCTCTTCCCTGGATGGCAGAGAGACCTGCGCATACTGCTGGTGTCAGTCCCAGTGGTGGGGCTGTTTCTAGGTAGGTGTAGTATTGATCAATGCTTTATTTCTTCTGATTCTGCAATATTTCAAAGATTTAGCAGGAAAACATGAAATTGGTGCGATACCTGTCACGCCTTCTCCTGCAGGGCTGGTGGCATTCGGTATGATGTGTTTCTACTGGGGGAGGCCCACGTGCAACAGTTACACAAAAGCTGGGACTCCCTGCTGTCCAAGACTTTGCTCTACGTGCCCTCAGTGCTTCACATTGTCTATACAAACATGCTAGCAACTGTGTACAAGAATGTAGCAGAGTCTCTGACTGAATATGGTGAGTGAGACCGAGCCGCAGGGAGAATGCAGACTGACGAGTTTAATAATGCAGCGGAGATGTGACCGTGAGAGGAATCTTTAGCTTAGGAATCATGCATATCTAATGAAATCACTTTTGGAAATCCACTGAAATCCTCCCGTGTCCCTCTAGAAAACCACAGAGAGGAGTCGGCCTTCCAGAACCATCTGACAGCCAAAGTGTTGGCGGTTAGTTCCTGCTTTCCTCTTGAAGCATTAGCTCATACAGTACAGGGCGTCCTCTTTGACAGGTTCTCCCTTCTCACCCCTCAGTTCACCTTCTTCAACTACTTTGCCGTGCTCTTCCACATTGCCTTCTTCAAGCAGGATGTGCCCCTGCTTCGTAAGGTAATCGCTCTCCCCTTAAGATTTAAAATTTCCCAAATTTCATGGACAGATTCCTTTTAAAAATGGTGCAATAACACTGCAGATGCTGATGTAATCAATTTACCTGCGTTTTTATTCTTTATTTTTCTAGGTAAAAGTCTCGCTGTTTGTCTGGGGGTAAAATTTGTAAAAATATTGTACCGTTGTGGTTTTTACACATATGCAAAGAGATAAGAAGGAGCCAGACGAAGCAGCGCATTATACACTGTTCAAAAAAATTAAAGGAACACTTTTTAATTAGAGTTTAGCATCAAGTCAGTGAAACTTCAGGGTTATTGATGTGGACAGGTAAGTAGCAGAGGGGGTTGTTCACCAGTTAAAGCTGCACAGGTGCACTAGATGAGCAACAATGAGACAAACCCCCAAAATAGGAATGGTTTTCCAGGTGGAGGCCACTCCCGTTTTCCCTCCTCATCTTTGGACTGTTGTCACTGCTTTGAATTCAGCCCTCTTTAGGTTGATAATTTACATTTCTATGAAATGATATTGCATTCAATATTGCATATTTCATTCCTAACACATTACCAAATCCATATCTGTATAGATATCCGGCATGATTTTTTTCACCAGTGAGATCTGATGTTTTTCATCTTGGATGCAAGCTTTACAGTGCAAGTATTCTGATCTATAATGATACCTAAATATTTATTAGTTTCAGTTTCAGCCCTTTGAGTGGCTTTGTTCATTCGGAGTTTAGATGACAACACTTTGCCATTTGAAAATTTCTACTAATGAAGAAGCTGAACAAGATATAACTGCAAAAAAACTAAACAAAAAACTTCATAAATTATCCCAAAATTATTTTTATATATAGAGAAAGATAGTGGTCCTAATATGTAGCCATGGGGAACTCCTTTTCATACTGGGAGAAAAGAGGAAGATCAAAAGAGTGCCATTAGGTTTATATTCCTTCTCTTTCTTTCTGTAGCGCCTGGCGTCTTTGCTGATCGTGAGTCAGGTGGTGAACCAGGTGACAGAAGTGGTCATACCTTTCCTGGTGGACAGATTCATCAGTGCGCCCAAAAGGGGAGAGCGTGAAGATGACCCACAGGAGGACAAGTTCAGGAACCAAAGAGCCCTGCCTCCTTTTCCTGTAAGGCTATAGAAAACATTAGGGATGCACTGACAGGATGAAATGTTTAAAAGACAGCTTGACCAAAAGCAGCTGACAGTATTTTTTATTTTATTTTTGTTGTTATATGTTTGGGGAAAAAAAATCATAATTGAACAAAATTCCTTAACTGTTCTTTGGGCAGTGACCGTGGTAAATGTCATCTTATTGACCGACAGGCCATTATCAGTCAACACAGTCAATACTGATGCTGGCAGATTGGGGTAAAAAATCAAAGCAGAGATTGATCATAATGCACTGAGAGTGACGGCTTCCTGTTGTGTCACAGGGCCTGTTTGCGGAATACATCGAGCTCCTGGTGCAGTTTGGGTATTTGAGTCTATTTTCCTGCGTGTACCCTCTGACGGCGGTGCTGCTGCTCATCAACAACGTAACGGAGATCCGATCGGACGCCTATAAGATCTGCAAGCTCTTCCGCAAAACCTTCTCCCCCCGTGGCTAACATGGGTGTGTGGCAGGTCAGCAGAAAGCGCAACGCAAATGAGACACAGCAACTTTGTCGTTCTCAGTTATGAGCAAATATTTTGTGTCGTCGTCTCGTGTTTCAGACCGCCTTCGAGATCCTCAGTTTTGTCTCTGTTGTTTCGAACTGCTGGCTACTGCTGCTGTCGCCACGGTTACAAGAGCTGTGCCGGGAGGGCGGACTGAGCGGCACAAACGTCCTGCTGCTGGCTGTTTTAGTGGAAGTAAGAAGGAGAACAGAAATACATGTGAAACTAATACATTTGTGTGTATGCCTCTGACATGTTTGCCTTTGTGTGTATTTGTAGCACGTGCTGATCTTAGTCAAGTTTATTATGGCGGCGCTGATTCCCGATGAACCGGATTGGGTCAGAATAAAGAGAGAGCATATTGAGTACACATCCATGCAAGCCCTGAAAGAGCAGGTTAACTCCATCTCTGTCGACTACATTCTCTAGCATTTTGGCGCGCTCCTTCATCCATGTGACACATCTTTTCCTTATTTTTTTCCCCCAGAAGCTGCAATCTGTAGAGTCCTAACTGTGTTTCAAGGCGATGAGATGGTGCTTGATGTCATCGGAGGCCACCATCTTCAGTGTTGCTTGGAATCCAGCAGGAGAAGAGTAGTGGATCTCCAGCAGGGCCCGCGATGCTTACTGTTGCATCCCTGTGTGATTCTAAAGTGTTTCTGCTGTTCTCCCTGATTTGACCTGGTGCTTCTGCAATGTGCATACTTTGAAATGCAGCTTCATGTTATCTGTACACTGTGCAATAGAAGCAGCACCTAATTAGACTGCAAAGGAAATGCATTTGTTACACAGCAGGTGCAGGTTAAAGGTACTTTTTGCAAAAACTCTCTGTCAAATGTAATGATACCTTTCACCACAAGGTGGCCAGAAAGTTTTAGTGTAGTTGTGCACTGCAAACAGCATTTTATGTGTACTAAATTATTTTACATTGCTATCTTGAAAAACTATTCAAATTTTTTAGAATATTTTTAAAGCATTGTCTCATGGTGGATGACTTGCTGCACCACCTTGTGGTTCAAAGTGGTATTACATTAGAGTGTAACCATGCCTTAGTCCAACTTTACGTAGTTGATATCTCGTCAACATGATGCATATACTCAGGGGTTAACGTGGGCTGGACCGATCCAGAATGTCATTCTGGCACCTTCAATTAATGAGTAATTAAATCTGATTGGGCAGCTTAATGCATATTGTTACTGAATATTATATATATATATATACTGAATTTTTCACAGACAGCAGCCTCGTGTTGCTTTCAGTGCCAGTATGCGTAAATTTCAGTTAAACAAATTTATGCATACTCACTTTATAATTCAAAGGTTGTATAAAAATATTAGGGAGTTTACTGCAGGCAAAACTGGTTAGTTTGCAGTACTGTGCGGTATTAAAGTTTACAGTGACTGACTGCGTTGGGCTGGTTACATCTGGGTTACTAAGTTACATCAAGGGTTACATCAAGGATAGCAGACATCAGCTTATATTTAAAGTGATGTTGCTGATTAGATTCACTCACTCAAGTCTACCTCTTGTATTAGCTTTATAGTGCACAGAGGTTGGACATCAGCCATATAGCTCGTATAACATCTGCGTATAACTTGTTGATTTGAGCTGGATAAATCCACACAGAGCAGTGAATATTGTAGAAGCAGCACAGGTCAGCTGATCACAGCCTGCACACACACAAAAATCTTCTGGGACTCACTACACTCGATTTTAGGGTTCCCCCCACCTGCCAGATCCCACCTTAACTCCTGCGTACGCCATAGACACGACATAATTTTTTTCCCTATACTTTCTGGTTACAGTTTTAGTTCGTTTTAAAAGGTTTTAAATTCTTTTTAAATATGCTTTTTTTTTTTTTTTTTAAATTGAACAAAAAGTACCTTTAAAAGACTGTCCTATAGTAAAGTGGGATTTTTCAAAGGAAAATTTATGCAGTATGTACAATCAATATTTGAAAAGGACAGACAGGACTTGATATGTGATGCCACTACAGTTCCAAAGACAGACACTAGACTTGGCAACGTTTTTCATTGTTTTCTCTCTGCGGTGTTTTTCTTCTCAGTGCTGCCACCTGGTGATCAGCTGTATGTTCACTGGAGTAAATATTTGGTGTACATGATTTAAATACTCATCCCTGTTGTTTACACTACCTGGCCTGCACCCAGCAGCTGACAGACACTTTTAATTCAGCTTAATTTTATTTACATAACTCCAAATTACAGCAGTCCCCTCGAGGCACTTTAATGTAATTCTAATTAGATGCTAACGGCACTGTGTGCTCGCTGCATGTTCAGATGAATTTTACAGGGGGAAAAATTTTTCATCTTTTTCATCTTTTTTTTTTTTGCTGTTACCAAAACTTGATTATTGCAGCTGTAAAATCTTTAATTAGACTCCATCAGATGGAGAAAGCTGCTTGCATTGCAAACCTTCAGCTTTAACTTACAGCTTGTATTTTTGTGGTGGTACCAGGTGATTTTAGTGAGTATCGGAAGTGAAAAAGTGAATTACAGTCGGGTATTTTACAGTTATTTGTAAATGAGCTTCAGGAATGAGTTTTATTCTCCAATATTTTTGCTAAATCCACTTTTGTGCAAAGGACAAAATGATAGGAAATAGTTTGTAAACTCACTTGTATATTCCTGTCTTTTCCCTTATTAACTGCACTATTTGAATATTTCACATCTAGATATAGCTACTTTTGACTATTTTCTTGTCACAAGGGGTCACCACAGCAGGTAGCTCCACATGTTTGATGTGGCAGTTTTAGCCTTCCTGACGCGACCCCAAAGGGGAAGGTGAATCTATGACATCTGTAGCATGAGCTAAATACAGTAAACTACGTGCCAACATTTGCACTGAAAGCAGCGGAAAAGAAGCGCGATGTGCTTTGCTATTAGAAATCTCTTATTTTTCTACGTGTGAGTGTTCACTTGCTTGTTAAAACCTTTCAGTCTCTCATTGTTCGAGTGTTTTTGCACTGCTGCGTGCTGGTTACTTTGACATATTATAAGAAATGTGTAGAATGTGAAGCCACTGGGGAAGCCCATCATGTGTTCCACACATGCTGAACAGTGGTATGTTGTTCCTCATATAAGTCATTGTACAGTTTTTAGGTGTTGGTAGTCTTTCCAGCCACCAGGGGGCACCACGCGCCTTTTCATTCCATTCTACATGCAGCTTTTCAGCAGCCCTGGCGCCTGCAGGAGGACTGATTCAGCAGAGGTGCAGATGGATGCTCCAGAGGCTGCAGGCGCACACGTGTTCACCAGGACACTAATCACACACCTGTGCGTGAGGCAGCGTGTGGGCTATCACAATTTCTGCTCACAAACAGCAGTGACAGTTTGCTGATTGTGTCCTTAAAAAAACTGACAGAAGGAATCAGCATTTCCACTTGTGAAGTTCTTGTGCTTCTGCTCCTGCCTGACTTAATTTCTGACATTTTTTGACAGTTGCAGGTTACTTTACTGAGATTTGTGCCTCTGGTTGCGCAACAGAAAGGGGGAGCAATTTAGATTGACTAAAAAAGCAGTTTTCTTTTAAATACAGTATGATGCATTTTCATTGTGAAGCAACCATAGAAAGTTTATATATATATAAATAAACCTTCACGACTACATTAAAATGCTGTTTACATGTCCACGTTTGCAATATCAAGTCAATAAAATCTACTACTGTCAACATGATGAGCTGCATATTGTAATATTTTATTATTTAAGTAAGTCAGTGGCTAATTACCTGGTTTATTGTAATGGTTCGTATTCAGAGGACCATCTGACTTGTGTTTCTGAAAGCCAGCACCTGAGGAATTACAGAGAGAAGACCTTCATACCTGCATACTGTATACACTGAACCTCAGGTTTCAGACTGGATGTCAGTAATTATGGAATATCCTTAATATTGTTGTCTCAGGTACACAGGCCCGGACCCACACACTGTTAATATCTTTTGTTTGCAAGGGGCAGCCAATCAGAAGAAAGGATGAGCAGCTGAAACAGCTCGTTTCAGACTGTGGGTAATAAGAATATTTATGAACTGTGACTCATACAAACCTGCTCATAAACCCTTTTCAGGAAAAACTTCATTTTCAGCGTGTCTCTGTGAAATAAACACACTGCACACATGCGTCCTGCTGATTGAATCCATTTTAATAAATAAATACAGAAAAATAAGTTCATGGCTCCATAGAGACGTGGTCCTAGCAATAATGCAGGTCAGCAGACAGAGACGCACTGAGGAGGGACGGGCTGCAATCACATAGAAGCAAATAATTTTATCCCTCTACTGCACAGATTTTATGCTTCCACGGCTGATGAGACACGAGCGATAATCAGATTTCACATGACAGCCGCTCCTCATATAGGCAGGGAACCAACGATCGCCGGTCCTGATGAAAAATCCAATTTGTTGAGCTCGTGAAGCTGCAGTGACTTGACAATAGTAAGCTCTGGTTACTGAACTATAGGAGCAACATGTAGCTTATTGTACAGCTTTGACCTTCTGTTACCCTACAAAACTTTACACCTTCGTCTTTGTGTCAAAAGAGGGAAATTACAGAACACACAGAGCCATTATGGGTCAAAATAATCCCACACGGAGAGCTACACAATAACAAGCCATCGTGGTTCGGTCTGAATTGACCCAACAAACTCAGCCATCAGTCCCCGGACACTGCTTGTTAAAAGCTGCCGCTACAGTCAGTCGTATGTGTGCAATTCATTATTCAGTGGGTTACCTCAAAGTACTTACAGTCACACAAGAACAATGAAACAACAAATGTCCCGTCAGGTCCAAGCACGTGGAGGTATACAGTGGTAAATGACAGTGTTGACATGCACAAAGTCACATATCTCTTCAGAGGACTCATATGCTTGTGCACGTTATTAAAAAAAATAATCAAAGAACTTTAAAACTGTTCATCCAAAATGAAAGGAAATGTTAGTTCAGCAGAAATAAAACAAAAATGGAAGACCTGCATTCTGGTCAATGACCAGTGAGCATGGAAACATGGTTTGTGCAGTATAGGACTACATATATAGACACTGTATATATATATATATATATATATATATATATATATATATATATATATATATATATATATATATATATATATATATATATATATATATATATATATATATATATATATATATATATATATATATATAGACACACACACATATATATATATATATATATATATATATATATATATATATAGACACTATATATATGTATATCCAAGGATCAAGACAACAGAAAATCATATTGTCCCTCTTCTCAGGGGTGTGTTATACAGTATCATATCTGAGCATATCATATCGTAACAGTCTCAGTCTTGCTCTTATTAAGAGCTTTCAAACCCATGTGACAGGCGGGATGTGCAAAGGAAGGAAGTGCTACTCTGCAGCAGAATCTGATTCAAGATAAATTAATACATCTATGTATCTGCAACTATTTTAATAATTATCTGTTCTTTCAAAAAATAAAATAAAATAATCCAATGTTCGATCCATTTTCTGCCTTTTTGGTCTTAAAGTGAATTCAGGTTTGGTCGACGGTCGGACAAGAATCAGACCACCTGTTGTTCTATTTTTTTTCCTTTGGGGGGGGGGGCACCATTTTTCAGTTTTCTGATAAAATAAAGAAATAATCAGAATACCTGGCTGAATAATCAATAATAAAAATAATAGTTGCAGCTCTAGTTTAAAGGTTCATATTCACATATAATAAAATAAGGAGCTCGGAGCTTTTGCAGTCGGGACTGAAATGGCGCCGCCGTGATTGACAGTATGAATCCACTTTTATCCTCTTAGGCACCATCAAACAAACAAAAAGGACTTTAGCTTATTCAATATGAACTGCTTGTGGTTATTAGATCCCTCTCTCCATGTCGCCCTCTTTCCTCAGTCTTCCTCATTCATATACAGTTTCTAAGCTACACACTGGAAACAGTCTGGTTTAATTGTATGGTGGCTCCTGTACACAGCAGCAAAGGGATGAAGTTCTACTAAGTCTGATTACCGTGCTCAACACCGGCTCTCCAAATGTTTATCCGATGAGCAAAATGCTAGAGCGGAAGGGTTGTTGCGTGTGAGAGGGCTCACGTTTCTTCGTGTGCACTTGTTTGTCCGCTGAGGACATTTCACTCTCGGGCCTCAGCGGGAAGCTCGCGGTCCGCGCTGGGCAGCCAAGCGACCCGCTGACCGCCGGACGGACGTGTCTCCCAAACGTGGAAGCAGCACAATCAAAAAGCACCGAGTGCCAGCTTCACTTAGAGCACATGGCAGCAGTTGTACTGAGCCAGCGGCAGGATTTTGGGCTTGTTGTGTGTCGGGATGTTGAAGGCCAGGAGCTTTCTCACACAGAGGGAACTGGAAGAGGCGCTACGCGAAGCTTTATGCTGTGCCTGATTTTCCCTGCTCCGCCCTCGGTGTCGACTCATCCCGGGTCACCCGCTGCGCTGCAGGGGTTGAGGACCTGTCCGTTAGGAGGTCGTCTTTGCCGCTTTCTCCTGCCCACTCGCCTTGTTCTCCTTCTCTTCCTCTTCGTTGCATCTCCTTCTCATTCAGGCCGGCAGAGGACACGAGGGAGGGGTGGGAGTTAGATTTAGGGAGAGGAGCACGGGGTATGTTGGTGTTGTTGTTGGGTTCCATCTCCTCGTCTTTGCCTTCCTCTCGAGGTGTGATATCTCGCTGTCCCTGACAGCACGGTACCCTCAAACCCAGCTGAGAGGATGGTGGAACTTCAGGAGCCTGACTGACCAGCATGTCTCCATGACTGACTGGCTCATCTGAAATCACACACCCACTGTCTTCATTTTCTATTTCTAGCTCCATCTCTGCTTTGTCCTCCTCCTCCATTACCTCCACTGAGCTTCTTAACCCTTCCTCTTCCTCTTCCCTGATTTCTTGGCTTTCTTCCCCATCCACTGTCTCTCTAGCATCTCCTTCTGGCTCTCCCTCTAGTAAAGAGGCCAAACCTTCTCCCTCTTTCATCATACTTTCATCCTCCTCTTCTTCTTCATCTTCTTCCTCCTCCTCACAGATCTGCTGCAGCGCAGGAAGGTTCTTGGCAATCGAAGGCTCTTCAGCTGGAGGTGGACGCAGGGTGAAGCTGAAGCTGGGCTGCCACGGCACAGGGAACGGCTGCTGAGACGACGGCCTCTCAGCGAGCAGATCTCCACACTCGGGCACTCCTGAGCGGGGAGAGCTGGGAGAAAGGGCCCCCGAGAGCCAGTGTGGTGGGGCCTCTGGGCTGAGGAGGGCGTTATCCAGCCCCTGCAGCCAGTGGTGAGCCTCAATCTCATTGAGTGAGGCGCGGTGAGATGGGTCCTTCCTGCAGCATCCTGGAGATCAGACTGATGGGAAAGAAGAGAGAATTTTATTGTTTGAGGGAGAAGATACGAGTGTCTGTTATGCTTTTAGTGATAAGCCTTTACAGCGACTGGATTGACACAGAAAATGGCCTGATTTTGATCCGATCTAGGCCGTCAGCACACAGATTAAAACCTGCATGTGTCCAGAAGGTTCTTCTGTTCTGTTCAGCTCCCTGTGTGACTGAGGGCAGAGTCATATGACGAGTGCCGGGTCAGAAGTGGATAAGCTGACAAAACCACAGGGCCGAGGGTATTTATGTCGCCTTTTAACCTCAGAAGACTGAAGAAGAGCTGGAAATAACCTTATCCGAGCTTTAAGGGGAAGATGTAGATATAGCTGCTATTTTACACACAAACACACACACACACACACACACACACGCTCTACTGCTCCTATTTTTATATACTTTTCTCAGCAAATCACTAAAAAGCCCAAAAGCCAGTGTTTCAAAGAGGTTTCCTCCTTTTTTTTGGTACTCAAGTCTATAAAATAAAACCAACAACAAACAAACCGGTGAGGTCATTTCCTGAAACAGCTCTCTGTGCACGCATGGTTTAGTAAATATTATTTAAACGGGGTGAAACGGTGTTGATGATGAATATGAGCTGACAAGCACCGTGAAATGACCCTAAAAGCGGCGTGCTGCGATTTAAAGGTCAGATTTCGTGCTGGTTTAATTGCTGGTCAGTAGAGCAAAGAATTTAAATCTGTAGCTTTCCTCTTTCGTAACAAAGAGAACAAAGAAGATTCATTCTTGCACAACATTTCAATCTGGTTGAAGTCTGGACTTTGACTGGGCCACCGCAGCACCTTGATTCTTTTCCTTTTCAGTCATTCTGATGCACATTTGCTGCTGTGTTTGGGATCATTGTCCTGTTGCATGACCCAATTTCAGCCAAGCTTTAGGTGTCAGACAGATGGCCTCACATCTGACTCTAGAACGCTTTGGCAGACAAGAGTAGCTCATGGTTGACTCAGTGACTGCAAGATGTTCAGGTCCCGTGGCTGCAGGACTGCCAGCGTGTTTGACAGCTGGTTTGAGGTGTTTGTGCTGATAGGCTGTGTTTGGTTGATGCTGTGCAATACGGCCAAACATCTCCAAACATCTCTGGCCTCGTCTGTCTTGAGGACATTGCTGCAGAAGTCTTGTGGTTCGTTCAGATGCAGTTTTGCAAACCTAATCAGTGCTGCCATGATCTTTGTAGAGAGAAGAGGCTTTCTCCTGGCAACCCCTCCATACAAACAGTAGTTGTTTAGTCTTTTTCTAATTGTGCTGTCATGAACTTTAACAGTGTTTTTGGATTTTAGGGGCTTTTAGCCTTTATTGTGTCAGGACAGATGAGAGTGCACAGGAGAAAGAGCAGGGCCTCTGTGACAGCTTTACAGTATAGGGGTCACCTGCTCAACCCACTGAGCTACACCAGCGCCCACCAACTTTAACATTTACCACGCTGACCGCGGCTTGTAGAGTCTGAGATGTAGCTCAGGCTCTCTGACCAAACTTCTGCTTCTACAGAAGTGCACACACTTGCTGCTGATCAATCATGATTATGGCTGCTGCTCTTAATTCAGGACGCAGTAAGGGTGTTGTAGTTTTTCACACACTGCTTCTGCATTTTGGCTTAGCATTTGTTAAATAAATAATGACACAATGGATGTCATCATGTCTTGTAACTCATCTAAAGTTGTATCCACTTAATTCTGTGTGTGTCGGTTCAGTCTTTAAGGAGTGAAGGTGCAACGAGAAGACAGATGTGTTTTATTTCAGGAGTGGCGAAATTTTGACACAGATGTTTTTGCACTGCAACATTGGAGGTAATGAAATGAAGACGATGTTCACACTCTTAGGCAGAACTATATCTGCAGCAGGCTGATGGAGCCTTCGAGACAACTAGGACACTGAAATTATTCAGTGAAGCGCACGCTAATGAGATGATTTTACGGTCAGCAGCTTAACGCACCGCATCTACTGCAGAAATCTGTAGCAGAGAAAAGTCACGAATAAAACAAAATAATAAAATCACTTTCCCCTACAGAGCTGGTCCAAGAGGACCTTTATATAACCTGGATTTTACTCACTCTCTGCAGTCGTCAGAAACATGTTCGGGGATGGAGTAGCGACAGTCCAGAATCATGACCAGAGTCTCGCTGTCGTTGGTTTCCTGGAAGGGAGGGACTCCACATACCAGCATGTAGAGGATCACCCCCAGAGACCAGATATCTGGAACACACACACACAAAAAAATCACAAAAATTAGCCTTAAATAGCAAAATCATTTCAGGACTTAAAATAGCCTCCAATCCCTCTGCTCTCTCATCATATTTAGAATACTCTGAGCTCCGTGGTTCAGAGAGGGTATTTTAAAAAGTTGTCACTTTTTGAATGTAGCAGTCGCGGAGAAGCAGCTCATTCTGTACTACAAAGGCACATGAAAGGATTCAATCTGGATTAAAGCGAACATGATGGCTCTATTCATTGATCTCTAGCGTTGAAATTCTATTTTCTCCTGCCTGCTTCGGCTCCACGGTGAGGTCACAGGTCAGGATGCACGGCCGTGCCGTTTCCCCGCTACATCAGATTACGCGAGCGCATTCCTCAATGAAGTGAAACAATCTAAGAGGAAAGCTCGTGAGTAACAGCTGGACGTCCGGTTTTTAAGAATCTGAACTGTGAGCACTAAGCTGTGGACAACCCGGCTTAGTGCTCCCGACCCTGACTGAAAAACACATTCACACATGCCCAGGCTTCCTGACCGACAGTGCTGCTGACAGCGTGCTCTCTTCCCCTCTCCTCCCTTTCCTTCCTCTTTTCCACTCGCCTCCCCTCCTTCTCCTGTCCCGATGCGGCGAGACGAGGTCGACGCAAACGCAGAATGGCCTTCCTCTTGCGAGAACACGGCAGCCGGTTCAAGGAAACTCACACGCAAGCTGAGGAAAGGGAGCTTGAGGGCTGAAGGCCGTAACAAACAGAAGGCCTGTTGTGTTGTCGTGCTATTCTGAGAACGTCTTCTGTCTTTTATGCCTCTTCTCGTGTTGCTGCCCAAACACTGGAAATAGGAACACTGAGCACTCTGTTCACACTGTGTGCTAACCCTGATGTAACACTGTAAATATTGCAGATCATAAATCTCCATCACTAAAACCTGCCCCTGCTAATATCACATTTCCTTCATGTCCAACTTAAAGGGTATTTCCAGTGGCCTGACCTCGATTTGCCAGCTTTTGCTGCTTATCTTTCAGTTTTTTTCTCTTTCACGGAGAACTGCAGTCCACATATAAAATGTTATTGAAACACAATAGTGCAACAATTACTAAAATTATATTAAAAAAAAAAAAACCTTTTCTGCACCTCTTCTCAGTCCTTTTTGATCATTTTTAGCTTTATTCACACAATTTTTTTTGTATTCTTTCCTGCAGGAGAATAATGACTCTGAAACTGGGACCGAAACCATGACACAAACAGAGCAACGATGGCTGGTGATAGCTGTAACTCTTGGAAAATCGTTCGGGTAAGGAGTGATGTCCACTGAAACATCTACGCGAAACACTGATTGTTTCCGGAGGATAAACTTCAGCGGTTCAGCTACCTAACTATTACTCCTTTTCTAACCAGGTCATATTACTTGCCCTTTAATTCAGCTTAAGGCTAAACCTGTGACACTAGTAATATCTGTACAGGACTTACTGTAGGCTGCAGACCTTAAATTATTATAATTTACACCCACCCAGGGACGCCTGTGTTAGCCCTGCGACAGACTGGCGACCTGTCTGGGGTGCAGCCTGCCTCTCGCTCTATGGCAGCTGGGATAGCCCTTCCCTGACCCTGAATTGGATAAGCAAAAAAACATGGACGGACGGACGGATCTTTGGGCACTTTGTTTCTAGCAATCTGTTCGAAAAACATAATATTTGTTCCCATTTCTTTAGTTGAATCGATGCAAAATGCTAAAGATAACGGGGTTTAGCAGGCATAAAATAGTATTTTGCATCAACAAAGTGATTCCCAAAGAGCTGTATGCTGAAAACTTGCCATGTTGCAGCATGGTGTGCAATGTGTCCTTAAAAAATTTGAGGAAACTGCACAAGTGGAGGAGACAAAAGAAGTAGCAGAACTAAAGACTTGTTTACAACAGATGAGCAGTATCTGAAAGTCGTGTGCATTTAGCCTCGCAGCATATGGTCGCCTGCTCAAACTGTGAGCTAAAGGCTTTTGCATTCAGTGCCTCCAGCTTCACAGCGCATCTGTTTTAAGTGTAACCTATTAGAATGGTATTAATAATAAAAATGGCATATTTATTACCTGAGACCGCTGACCATAACCCCGAGACCCTCTTTGTTTCCAAAGTTATATCAACATCCTTTTCTCAGAATTTGAGTGCACTGCCTTTTGTGTAGAAACAGCACAATTGCAGTGCAATCAGTTTTGCAACTAGTTCACATAAGTTTAAAATAACATAATAATGGTGCAAAATGCACATGTTTAAGGGTGCAGATAGCCCTTAAACTGCAGGGCTGCAGTGTGCATGCAGTTTCACATGCAGTTGCAGCAGCACAAAACAAAAACCTCATTAAATCCTAAGCAGGTCAGACATAAAAGGATTTCAAAAAAACTTTTTTTTAGAATATAATAAAACATTGTGGTACATTCAAATCCTCCTTTATCCAGTGGGTTCTCACATGTACCAGCCCCGTATATGATCAGACATTCAGCCATTGTCCCACATCATACTCATGATGGTACAAACAACAGCCCTCAGTTCTCACCATACAATGTGGTCTCACACGCACACTCGTGGACACGCTCATTTCAGTCCAGGGACGCATTATGCAACAGGGAGGAGAAACCGCAGAGTGCTGGGAGTGTACTTTTCTCTGCTCACTGGGGAATATCACACATTCTTACCACGCATTAGTGACCTGCTGACAATACAAAGATCAGCTGCACACACATACACACACGCACAGTAAATACAAACCAGACTCAGATGCCATAATGCTGACATTATATTTGAAAAGAAATTTAACTATAAAACGGTTGAAATATAAAGCCTTCGGCACAACTTCAAAGAGTAAATGAGTGATCTGCGATCCTCCGCTGGGGCCGTCTCCTTTTAAGTGCACATTTCAGGGCCGAATACGTCAGAAAGGGTCAACACAGCCGACTCCAACTGGTGTTCAAGTTGAGACTAAATATAAATGCAGCCCTTTTTTTTGCCCACATTTGGAAGCTAAATCCAGAGTAGCCCAGCATCTACAGCATGTTAAAAATAGGTGCATTTAGATCATCATTTACTGATTCATGCGCTGCATTAGAGGAACTGGACCAATCATGAAGCCATATTTCTCATCATCGTAGGAGAGTATTACTCTGAAATGATTATCTTCTAACTCTTACATAACTTCTGTGTATACTCATCTTATTTTAATAACTTTCCAGTCATCTTGTGTGATCACTTTGACGTGAAACTGCATTATTTCAAAAATAATTTGTTTAGCCATCGAGGACGTGCAACACTAACCTTTAAAAACAGTATAAAAGTATAACTATGCCAAGTACAGAAGCATGGATTAAGAAGATCCCAGTAAATGGCATTTAAATAACCATTTTGGCTAAAGCTGATATTCATACAGACACTCTTCTAGGTGGTGGTGAGTGTAAGGGCAGCGGTTGCTGCACCAAAAACCTCCTACTGATTGCTGTTGTTGGTCTCAGTTTGCACGGAAGACACAGATCTGTTTGCAAACACTCGCCATTTACTCTCCGAGCTGTAGTCACACCTGAAAGAGTCCAATGAAAACTTTTAACAGTTGTAACCAACGCATTTCAAAAGGTGCAAGTTTGTGGCTATCAGGGGGTCCCTGATCCTGAGCGTGAACGGGGCTTTACATTTTACAGTGACGGCCGGCGACCTCCAGCAAGCATTCAGGGTAAACGGTGGCAGCCGGATTGTCGCCGACAGGTCTCAAGGCCTGTGTGACTGAAGCCTTTCGAACAGCACATACTGGGTCTAATTTTATTCAGGACAAATACTTACGCAGTCGCTTTCATTCTAGCGACATTCCACCTCAACCTGTCAAATTAAAAGAAAAACTTGCCAACCGGCATCACGGATTGATGGTGATGCCAAATCCAAATTAACTGTGCTAGAAAGGGAAGGGTTCTGTTAATATTATATTCAAAATTTGTGATGGTGCTCTTTCAATACTGATGATGGAATTTTAAAACAGCCCCCTTAAAAAAAAAAGATGGAAAACATATAATACACAAACACCCCGACTTTTATCCCTTGAAATCCTTTTTTGAGAAAAGTAAGCACAACAGTTCTGCTGGAGGTTTCTTCCTGTTAAAAGGGAGTTTTTCCTTCCCACCGTCGCCAAGTGCTTGCTCATAGGGGGTCGTTTTGACTCTTGGGTTTTCTCTGTGTTATTGTAGGGTCTTTACCCACAATACAAAGCGCCTTGAGGCGACTGTTTGTTGTGATTTGGCGCTATATAAATAAAATTGAATTGAATTGAATTGAATTGAATTAGATCATCAGGTGGAGCACTTTTGATGAACTGACACAGAATGACCCTTTAGTCTATTTTTAGTATAAACGGTGAGAGTTAAGGGGATAAAGAGACAAAGATTTTGTCCAAAACAAAATTTAAAAAAATGAAAAAAGCACTTGTTTGGAAAACCTGTCTGAAGTCTTGGAAAGAATCTCTACAAATCAGGACACGCCGTACCCAGAAACATCTGCGGATCCTCGCTGTTGCAAAATATCCTCTCAGAATGAGGCATCTGTTTTTGGATTTAGTTGCTGAGAGATAATCTGTTCACTGCACCGTTGTACTTCCTGGTATGTGTTAGTGTGCTGGTGCTGTGGTTTTCAGCTTTGGAAAATTACTTGTTGCTACAAACAGTCCAGCAGCCCTGAGGTTGATATGAAAACACTGACAAAGAGGTTTTGTCTGGAAAGCCTCTCTGTAATTCTGCTCTTCCTCGGTCTAAAATAGGATGCTCATATGGGGCTTTCCGTGTGCTGGGTAATGAGCAGCCATCACACTCCACCCTCGAGCAGAGGAATAGGTGGTGTATATGATGTGGCAGCCAGATACAAAGTCATCACACATCAAAGAGCTTAAAGTCACCTTAAAGCCTCAGATTTCATTACTGTTTCTGAGCATGTAGGCACTGTTTTAGGCTATAACAAAGCAGCTTTGCTCACATTTTTTTCCTTTTAAAAAAATAAGACACTCACACAAATAATCCACAAACTGAAGAACGCATCATCATCATTTTCTTCATAAAGTCAACGCACTTCGCTGAATCTTTCCATGGCAACCAGCTGTTGGAAACACAAACAATGCTCGTCACCCTTCAAATGAGCAGCTGGCTGAGTAATCTGCCGAATGCAGAAGTTCCTCCTGTGCAGAGCATACTCCACCAATTCAGCTCTTCCTTTTTTCCCTTATCTGACATTTTCTGCAACTTTATTGCACAGCCCAACTTCTTTGTCATAACTCACCACTTACTGTCAGATTTACATTTGCTCAGGCAGAGCACTTTCCCACAGTGACAAACTGTTTATGACAAACCGATTCCTATTAGCCAGCGGCTGAGTTCTTATGAAGAAAAAGGACAGGCATGTATCATTAGCATGATGACCTTGATGTGAAGCCTAACATTTACACTCGCAGTCTAGAAAGAACACAGACACGCATGCACGCAGTAAAGGTCAGATATTATGTAACTGTAGGCAGCGTTTAACTTTATTAAAGGCAAGAGGTCCTGCAGACATTCCTGTCTCGCCTCTAAATCATGTGACCATCATCAAACAAACTCCACGTCTTTAATCAGACCATGCGTAAACCAGTGCTGGGCTGCATGACCAAAAATCTATCACGTTTTTTTTTTGTTTTTTTTTTAAAGTTTTTGGCAGTTTTACAGTATATCAGGGTATTATTATTATTATTATTATTACCTCTAATTGTTGCTGCTCTTTAAACAGAGTCCGCACACATTATGGCTCATTAGCGTTGCAGCTTTGGAATGATCTCCCATTTGGCGTTGTTCTTCAAAACTTTGTCTCATTTTTAAAACTCCAAATGCTCCAAACAGCAGACACAGCTCCTCTCTTGGCTGTTGGTGCACTTCTGCTCTCATCCTTCATCCTCTATCTTTACAGACGGTTATCCTACCTGGTTAGCAAGCATTACCCAGAATGCTGCACGGTATCTTACAAACTGTTGCTATGATGCCCTCCTTAATAGACTTAGTTTAGGATTATTAATTGTTGCCCTATATTATTTTTTGTATCCTATGATTAGAAAGGTGTGCAAAGGGTCACACTACCTCCCCTTCCACAACAGTTATATTACATGAAAGCCCTTTGAAAAGGCACAGAGGGTGCTTTGGTTATTGTTGAAATATTCACATCTTGTATAACACAACATGAGCGGTGCATCTAGTACGCTTACCAGCGCTACGGTATACGACAACAACCACACAGCGGCCCGTCCATATCAGACAGAAATATCAAACAGACACAGAGAGCAGTCTGTGTGTGTGTGTGCAAAGATGGGTTTATGAGTCATCTTACTAAGCTGAGATCACTTAGGGACATCTCTCCCTCTGTGCAGCTCAGGATTATAACACACAGTCATGAATATATACATGTATGTGTGTGTCTGTGTGTGGCGGTGGTGGAAGTGTACATTTCTGTCAACGTGATGACATAAACATGAAATCTACAGCTTGAGTCATATTCAAGTAAAAATAGAACAGAAAAATGCACTTCAGCTGAAGTGAAGCAGAAAACAGGCACAGAGGAGGTAATAATAAATGGATTTAAATGGACGCCCTGCGAGTGGACGCTTTTAGAAACAGGAAGTGACATTAAAAAAGGAACTAATGCAAGTCATGCTGAAGTTATGGTTGCATGTGAACGAATTCTTCATGTCTCTATTCTCATCTGTATACTATCCATAAACAATATAGTAGTTAGAAAATCTTCCTTGTTTTGATCCATTTGCAACTAATCTTTACTTACACAGAAGCAGTGAGAGCAGAAGCTATTTTACATTCAGTGCAGATGCACTTGTAGTTTACAGAACAGCGCCCAGACCTTGCTGAAAACGAGCCTATTCCCGCTTAGCCGATAAGACCACCAACCTCCCCGGAGCACACATGCTGCGTTGGCCCCACCCGGGATACCAAAGCCCTCAATTCTCCTTCTGTTTCCATTAACCCAAATCCCACAATCCATCGGCCTGCTTCACCTTTAATGTCACACAGATAGTACAGAGCAGGTTTTCTACTGAGGATAAACAGTGATGCACAGTAGTTTCTCTTTCTGCTATCTGTCTTCATGTCTCTCTCTCTCTCACACACACAGACACACACACACACACACACAAATGCTAGCTATGCAGAGTGGGGGCACTGTGGTGAGCTGCAGTGTTTGGTTCCTCTGCAGAACGTGCCCAGTTGGCTCATGACTGGCTGGCTTGCTTAGTCTGACCCAGATACACACACTAATCCTCAATGGATACACACACACACACGCACACACAGACAACTGCATGCTAGCACACAAATATGGAAAGCACACACTGAGACGCAAGAAAGTGCACAGGAATACCTACACAGGGTCGAGGGGACAAATTTTGCCACATACTCTTCACCCACACAAACACTTGGTCTCATGGAAACAGACAATACAGCCTTTTGGGCGAATTTTCATTGTGTTAGCAGTTTGCTGCAGCTGTGTCAAACACAATCAGCAGCTCTTTTTCTTTCTGGGCTTTGGCAACAGCACATGACAAAACAGCCTCATCTTATCTTACCTAATCTGCTGACTCTGTGTGAACGAAGGTTTAAGATCTTCAACAGCCATTAACTGGACTTTAAAATAAGAAATCAGTACAAGTTGTAGAAACAGACGTAGCAAAATTATAAGTGCTAATCACCTCTGGGCATGACTCAAATGCAAATAAGCCCGTAATGCTTGTTTACGGGGCTGAAAGTAATAATTATTTTCATTGGTGAAAAATCTGCATATTCATTTCTCTATTATTCAGTTTTACAAGGGAGAAGTAGAGAAAACTGCCTGCTATAAGTTCCCACTATATAATGCATCCTAATGCACAAAAATATAAAGTTATCATTTGTAGAAAAAGCACAAAATACACACAATTAAGGAGGTAGATTTTGTTTTGCCATTTATGCTTTTTAAAATTTTATAATACAAAAAAAAAAAAAAATCAACTGGAGTCCATCCACAGGATGGGGAACTAACTGTCAAGCCAGCTGATTACTCATCCATCCATTTTCTTCCGCTTATACGGGGCCGGGCTGTGGGGGCAACAGCCGAAGCAGAGAAACCCAGACGTCCCTCTCCCCAGCCACCTCTTCCAGCTTATCAGAGGGAACACTGAGGCGTTCCCAGGCCGGCAAGGAGATATAATCTCTCCAGCGTGTCCTGGGTCTGCCCCGGGGCCTCCTCCTGGTAGGACATGCCTGGAACACCTCACCCAAGAGGCGCCCAGGAGGCATCCTAGTCAGAACCATCTTGACAGGCTCCTTTCGATGTGGACCCTTCTCACAGAAAGATCAAGGGAACAGTTTACCCTGTCTGGGGTGGGGTTACCGGGGCCCCAGCCTGGAGTCAGGCCTAGGGAAGAGTGCTTGAGGGAGAGCACCTGGTGGCTGGGCCTTAGCCCACGGGGCCTGGCAGGGTTGCAGCCCGAAGAGGAAGCATGGGCTTGCCCTCCTTTAGGCCCACCACCAACAGGGGGGTGTTGCAGGGGTCGGGTGCAATATGGCCAAGTGCAGAGGCCCTGGTAGACCAATCCAAGGCAGCTGATTATCGTTTCATTAAAAGTAGATATGGAATTACTGATTACAATCTAATTATTTATTTAGAATTTATTTAACAGAACAAGAAAGTGCCTCCTCTTCTTCTCCTCCTGCCACAAACACAATCAAGTTCTGTGAGGAACATCGAACAGTTTAACCAAAGACTGTTTTTCCTCTCACATAACAACAAAATGTATAAGGTGTCCATCAAAGACTGTTTTTCTAAAGCAGGATAATGTTATGCAACACCCGTTTGCATTTTCTGTTTTCCAATTCTGTTGATCATTTTGCCTCGCAGCTTTAAAACCTCTGATCTCCAGTTCAGCGTTTAAAAAAAAAAACATGGATAGAAAAATGTGAAATTTTTCTGTCTCTCACCCACAGCTGGAGCATGGTACTCTTCTCCCAGCAGAATCTCAGGAGCAGAATATGCCAGCGACCCGCAGCTGGTGGCCAGCATCATCCCGGGTTGGAATAAGTTGCTGAACCCAAAGTCCGTCAGCTTGACGGCGCCCTGCTGAGGGAAGAAAACCACATTCTCGGGCTTCAGGTCCCGGTGCACCACGTGGAGCTGGTGGCAGTAGGCCACGGCACGCACAATCTGGGCGAAGTGACGCTTGGCGGTACCCTCAGCCACGCCTCCCTCGTGGCGAAGGATATAGTCGTAGAGGTCGCCACCCTCGGCCAGCTCCATCACCAGGTAGAGAGTGGTGGGTGTGTCGATGACCTCGTAGAGGCGGACTACGTTGGGATGCTGCACCCGCCTCATGCACCTGATGATAGGAAGAAATTTAAATAAGGATGGTTTCAATGATTCAACTTTTTACATGAGGCTTCTTCTCATATCAGTGTGTCTGTTTAAAATCCCATGCAACATTACCAGCATTCAAACCCTTTTTCTAACCTCACTCTTCTTCTTTTTTTTATAATTCATACCTCACTTCCTGTAAAAGGTGGCTTGCTGCCATGACATCGAGTTTTGTCTTGTCGATCATCTTGACAGCCACCAACTGCCCCGTGTTCACATTACGGGCCAGTTTAACAACAGCGAAGTGGCCCCTGCCCAACGTCCGACCCAGATGGTACAATCCGCTGAGATCAGAGCGGCCGGGGCTGCTCCGCAGGTCCAGATGTGCATCCTGGGCAGCAGTTAAACCTCCAGAGGGTTCCATGTTTGAAACAGGGAGGAGGCGGAAAGCGGTTGCGTCAAGGTGTCAAGGACTGAGAAGGGGGGTGGGGAGGCGTGCGCTAGGCAGCAAAGTTCCTCACTTCTGGGGAGTCGCCTGGTAGGACAAAGAAAAGACAACACAATGAAACTAAATGACTGTACTGATTATTTTGGCCTTTGTCCCGAAGGGAAAAGGGCTTTCGATGAGGTCAGCTGCTGCTGATGCTAATGCCTCATCCCTTCAGGCATGGCACCAGAAATAGACTGATATTAGACATCGCTTAACAAAAGGCACAGAAAACAGAGCACGGTTAAATTAAGTAGCGAGGACTAGATTAGAGTGTGGCAGAATTACAGTCCAACAATGAGAGCAGCAGTGTAAAATATTGTTTTATTGTCTCTGACGCTGAGGGGCTGCGTTTGGGTCTATCTCAAATAACACCATCCAGCACAAATGGCACGTTGAATCAATACTGTAACAGGAAACCATAATGTACATCTGCGCGCGTATGCATGCAAGCGTATTTGTGTGTCATTAGTTCAGTTAAGAGGGTCACAAGGTGGCATTAGACCTGATGATGTCATCATCGTATCATCTTCGGGGTATTCTGCCCGACACCCACCGCCGTCAGGTTCTCTGCTGCTTTCTTTCCATTTTTATTAGTTTATTTAGCAGAGCAAAAAAAACAGGTAAACGTGCAGATATGAGTTCATCAACAGAATAAGAACAAATAAATCAGACTGTGTTTAAAGTTATGTGTGCAGGGAACACCCTACTGTATGCCCCGTAAATTAAAAAAGTTCTTCTACACCTCTGACAGCTAATAGCCCCTTTGGCTCTACATATGTTGATCAATTAATAGATTATATCTGTGGCTGGGCTTTATCAGCACTGCTTTATGAATGAAAGCTTAAAAAATACTGTAAAAATAGCCTCTTAGGGCTTGTTTTTGCACCTCTTTGCCTCACTTCTTCTTTTGTGTCTCTTTGTGATCTTTTAAAGTTATTATAGGTCTGTATATTTATTTATTTTCATTCAGTTTTAAATTTTTGTTTTCAGTTTAGTTTCAGTTTCCAGAGTGTGCTTGCTTTCAGTTTAGATTTTAGTGTTAAAACTGTATATTTTTTCTTTTTTTTATTGATGTCCACGTTACTTTTAGTTTTTCTTCCATTAATTATTTTTTTGGTTGTAGTTCATTTTTTTCACCATACTCTGTAGTTGTTTTGGCAGCTTTCTGCAGAACACTTCCACAACAGTCTTTTTCTATTTTGTGTCCTTAAATAGTTTTTTGTGTCTTTTGCGATTGTTTTGCGTATCTGTAGTCATTGTGCATCTATTTCTATAGTTGTTTTTCACTTTGTCAGGCTACATCTCTGCAGCTCTTTGTAGTCATTTACCACATTTTCACGTGTGTTTTGAGTGTCTTTAGCGTCATCTGTGCGCGTTTTTGCGCCTTTTGCATCTCTTTTGAGTTACCGTTCATTTGATTACACTGTCCACTGCAACAATCATTTCAAACAAAAATGATTGTTTTAAATGATGTTTGAAACCTCAAAAGGGTCCTTTTGAGGTGTCTTGGGACAGATATATAATCATATCGAAAACGAGAACAGTTTTTATCATCTGCAACCCTTCATCATGACTTACCACTAGAACATAATGCAGCATCACTATTCTCAGCAGCCTCTTTAAAGCACATCTAACAGCTTCTCCTGTCCTAATAGGCAGAAACAGGCCTGCCTGTGTTAGATATGTGCTAATATCCTTGGTTATACAGTTTTATCACATCCGCAACACCGCATAATCCTGCCTCGGGGCTGCAACACTTGTGCTAAGGCCAGTTGTTCTCTTCTTGGCCTCAACTGCAGTCCCGAGTTGGCACACACACACACCCGCATGTAGTCATGCTCCCGGCCGCTGCTGTACACCTCCAGACAACCGCTACCAACAACCTCGCTGACACCGACAGAGCTACGCGGATAAAGTGCCGTCACCGCGCTGGCGAAGCTGCTGTGGAAATACAGCGGTCGCGGTGCTAACTTACCATTGTTGAGCGAATATCCCGTGGCGAGCGGCTCTTTCCGGCACTCCGCGGATCCACGCTCGGTGTCACGGTTGAATTCAGGCGTGGAAATCGGCAGCGCCCGCTTCTCGCTGTCTTTCATAACACTCCATGTCCCCGGTCCGTACTTTTCTCATGACCGCCCGCCTCACTTCGCACTCAATTTCGAGCCCCGCGACCGCGCGCCCGCTCCTCGAGTGCAGGACGGAGCTTGCCGTGCGCGCGCGCGTGTGTCCGGCTGCCCTTGACGTCAATGCATACCAACTGGCTCGCGCGCGGCGCGTCGGCAGGCAGCGGTCGCGAGCCTCTTGTACGCAGTGAGGAGAGGAAAATAACTGAATGAACGCTTTGGAAGAAATTATGTAACCGTCTGAGATGTTTTTTCTCTGTAAACAGGATCAGGGAACAATGAGCTACACCATAACATACCGACTGCGTGCACGCGCGGATTCTGGGGCCCCCGAGCACCGACGGGCCCTCAACCTTCCTGCATAATAAAGAAGTCATAATTCTTTGTTGTAGTTTAGCATTTTTTTGCCGTCGGTTCCATAATTGTGCTCTTCCTTCCTTCTATCTGTAGATATATATATTTTTTTTTATTCTTCTCTGTGCTTTTCTCTCTCTTTGTGATTCTTTCTGCTTGTTTCTTTTCTTTTTGATACATTCGCTGCTCTTTTTGGTTGCATTTGTGCAACCGGTGTGTGGGCATTTTGGATCCATTTACGGCAGTTTTATATCTCCTTGTGGGCACTTTATGTCTCTGTGATTATTTTTGCATTTGTGACAGTTATTTTTGCCTCTTTTTTGGACATTTTGTGTTTCTTTGCAGCCACAGCTGTCTCTGTGTCATCCTATTGTGTGTGTGTGTGTGTGTTTTGTAGTTTCATTGATATTTCAACAAGAAACATTAACAGCAGATCTGTCCCAGTGATCCCCTGACCCCGGTTGTCTTCCCATGACCATATGACTTTATTCATTTGACAGGAAATCACACAGAGTGACTCAAAAGGCCTCGAGGGGAATGAGGGCTTAAAGTTGACCAACTCCCCTTCTTCTTGTTTTTCACTATTAGAGTAATGAATGGTCACATTAAACATGAGCAAAGTTTCAAATAATTAAGTCAGTTTATACACAACTATGTGCGCCAAATGTTCAGACTTCAGATTGCTCTATTTTTTTCTACTCTTGGAGCTCTTTGATGTTACTGGGATCCTTTATGATGCTTATGAGGCACACAGCTCTGACTGTCCCCACATATTCAAACTTTCTGTTTGTGAGACGCAGCCAATCAGAACAAGGCTGGTTTAAAGGGAGGGACCAGAACCCTAAAATGACTCCTTTCAGAAAGAGGAAGAAGAGCTGCACCAAGTCCAAGAATAAAACTGGAGCCAAAAGCAAGCATGAGCATAACAGATCCACTTTAAATAAATAAATAATCAAAAAATTATTATTGTAAATATTAATTAGTATTATTGATGTCATGAGTAAATATAAGCTTATCGTGTCATTTAATGTGAATTGATGTATACGATGTGTAATTTAATGTATTTGATGTTTTTATGTTCTGTGTAGGTTTTAAATTTCAAGCATTGTTACTCTGCAAAGCTGCATTAGTCTGCAAGATGATCTCATCCTAGCTGCTCTTTGTTTCATCGAACCAGCCAGACAGCAAGCAACAGAATAATGGGGCCATCTAGTGGTTTTTTCTTTCTTTCTTTCTTTCTTTCTTTCTTTCTTTCTTTCTTTCTTTCTTTCTTTCTTTCTAACCCCCCCCCCCCCCACACACACACACACACACAGACTGAGTCATCACATGATTTAATTTCATAAGTCCTTGGTCCTGCAGGAATACAAACAAAACCATGTGCATGTGATTCGAGCAGCAGTGTTGCTTCACGCTGCGCCCCTTCACCTGTTTTTCTTCAGTATCAGGAGGATCACTCTGCTGTCTTTTCAGGTCATTACGGGTAGCTTCAGGTTCCCAGGCTACCTATTAATTTTCCTCTGACTTGGATGTGATTTGTTCCAGCAGCTTAGCGGTGCATCTGTTCAAGTTCACAAATAATATTTCAACAAAAGAGATTTGTAACATCGTAGCCACTGGGTTTGATGCTGGATCCATCTGGTGGTAGGATGGCAGTCCAGCAGAGACTATGGACTCCACAGTAACTTTAACCTTTCTCCTCTTTAACATAAATATACAGAAACATACTGTACATCAATCTGAAATACTAATCCTATCAAATAAAATCTGTATTTGACCATAATATCTACTTCAAATAGTGTTAAGGTAGCTTCAGACTCCAGTGGGCAGTGATTCAGTGACACCAGGTAAGGACAGTTTAGTGCAAAACACACATTTTATTGTTCAAACAAATACCCAGTGTTACATAATGCCAAACATATATTGTTAAAAATAATCACAGACCACTAGAATTAAGTAAAACAAAAACTATACAGTATTAAGAATAATACAGAAGTGCTCTGTTGGACTGTATTATAAATAGTCAGATGTTTATGACAGGCTAACTAATAAATTATTCTGTTTATTTATTCTTGGTCTGAGCATGAAAATATACTTAATTCATAAGATTCATAATATTTACAGCAATACCTTAAATTATCATTTAAATTATGACATTAAAAACCCCTGATAGTTTTAAAGTGCCTCAGTTATGTTGTTACACAGCCGTCCGACTATTAGGACTGTTGAATGTGATTGGTCAGCATTTTTTAAAGTTCACCCTTACAATGTTGAATTGTGCGTATTTGCTGCAGTGTAATATTAGTGTAATACGCAGTGTAAATTATACTGAGGTACAGTGCATGTTCCTGTAGTGCAGCACATGATCCAATATCACAGTGTGAATTCTGTGTCTGCCAGCAGGGCCTCCATCAGTCTGTCTCGCATGATCTCTTTGGTTGAGTATAATGGTAGCTCCAGAATAGAGTGACATGTCAGTGACTCGGGGAGGTGCTGATCGTAGGAGCCGCTCTGAATTTGCTTAACGCGAACCTTCATCTGGATCTGGTTCATGCCAAGAATAGGAACTCTCCTGTAACCAGTCAGGAACCCTGAAGAACAGCAGAAGGAAAACGTTCTGTAAATGTCTCTGCTTTATATGGTTACAACAAGTACACAGGCTTTTTTTCTGGCTCAGCCACCTCATTCAATCAGTGGAAAAACACAAGTCATGGGGGATCTTTAGTTGGACTTAAACATCTTAAGGCAAGGTTGTGACAACCGCAATAATCCCAGTACTGGCTTTTTGTAACTAGAGTAAAATGGTCACTACATCATCATTATCCTTAACATTAACTGTCAGAACCTGAGGTGCTGTATCGCTTGCATTTGGTGACTAACTAAACTAAATCATAAAGCAGCCTTATATTAATCAGAATATTGCTGCTCTCTACTGTATCTCAGCAGTCCTCAATTTATGAGCCGTGATTTCGGTAACATATCATAAGGTAGGCTTCAGCCGTGAAAAGCTAAAATTTTGGTAAGTACTTACGAAGGAAGTCTTTCCTCTGCTCTTCAGTTAGTTCGTCAAACACCTTCCAAAACATCTGTATGTTGGGGTGGTTATGGTACACCCATTCATAAACTGTGTTCTGAAGACAGTGACAGTGACTATTACTGTGATCGAATTTATAAAGTCCAGCACATGCACACAGGTATTCTGTAACAGCTGTGAAAACTAAAACGTGTCTCTTTCGTTGACTTACCTGTTTGAACTTTTTCCAGTCGTAGACGTCCTGGCCCACCAGCACGCCCTGCAGCTCCTCTGGTCGAAACAGCCTCACCAGATCCTGGTCACACACCTGGAAGAAGCCTCGCTTGAACTCCTGAAACACACTCTCCACTGATGTGTTGAAGGCGTGATGCACGTAGGCCTCCACATACTCCTTCCTGTTTAGCATGTAAAAGTTTTAAATCAGCAAACATTTCACTGCTACAAAGGTGCTTGGATGGAGCTCACAAGCCCTTCACTTTTTTACATTCTTACTTATTTTGACTTGTCAGGGGCTTTCCAGGAGTTTGAGGATCCAGGTCAACCTCTGTCCCGTCCCAGGTGATCTGTAAATTAGTCATAAAACAGATGAGTTTAGCGATATAGCAAAACCTTTGGAATACCGAGTAACATAAATGAGACAGATTACTGGTCATGTTGTAGAACAAAGTACAAACCAAAAAGTCCATGTACAGGTTACGCACAACCTCATCTTCATAGTTCAAGATGGTCTGCAGTCTCCTTCAAACAGAGCAAAACAGAGAGTTGTATTAAATGAAGTGCAATCTTTCATATTGCAGTATTCACAAGTTATTGTGATCCTTAAAGCACCACAAAGTAAACTCTATGTTAGTGAAATGAACTCGATACCGTCCATCAGCTGGGCTGAACTCCATCATGTCCTCCAGCGTTGGCTCTAAATTGAGAAGCTTCTTGAACAGAACCAGTGGGAATGGCAAGTGTATGATACACTCGTTGTACAAGGCCAACCCACACAGAACCCCAAACAGGAAGAAGTTTCTCTTGGCCTTTTTTGATGCCTGCATTGATAAAAGTTGAAATAATAAAGTCTAAAACTTCACTTTGGTTCTATCACTGCTCATTTAGCAGGAGATCATTATAGACCATTTTATGCAGTCTATGGGTTCACTTTTAAAGTCTTACCTTGGAGGGAAACCATGCCAACGTTTTGGAGTCATTGAGCATGAACATCCCAGACTGAGCTGACACAATATTACAAAACAAGTGGTGAAAAAGATCTCGTTTGTAGACATCTGTGACCTTTGGGTCCTCATCAAAGTATACCTGAGAAATAAAACAAAGTTCCAGATGCTTTTGATGAGAGCAACCACAGAAGAGTCTGGTTATGCTGTAACCATCAGGTGAAAATCAATCAAATATTCACCACAAGCGGCTTCTTGAAGGCCCCGTGAGGAGCAGCTGCCAGCTGTCTGAAGGTGCTTTTGAAAAGTGACGCACGCTGCAGCCTGAGCTCAAAAAAATGTGGATTTGACTGGGGAACCCATCCATGAGGAAAAATTAAACCCATCTGTGGAACTTGGTGTTCTCTCTGTAAGACAAATCAAAATATCCCAATTTGAAAATCATTTTTCTGTTTTATTTCATTTCATGCAATTCAGTGTATATTTATAGATGCATTCATTCTTTATAGATGCATTAATTAACAACAACAGCTTCTACCTCACAACATTGCAAATAGTTGCTATTTAGTAACCAAGAAACAATATCATTCTTTGACATGCTTCTGGTCAGCTGATGAATAAGCTGTCTCATTTAATTAATTATCAGGTCCTAACTGAATAGTGTAGCTTTGAAATGAGATTGCAAACACAATATAGACTCCCATAATAGGTTACCCAGAGTTTACATTAAAACAATTTATGCATCATTAACACCCCAAAGTCGTTTGGTTCAGCCTTCAGTTACCTGCGTGCATGCAGAATTCATATCAAAAACCATTTTCTTTGATTTCAGATCCATCACAAATGGGTACCTGCAAAGAATCAGAGGCAGACCGTTCACACCCTGAAAAAAAGCAAAACAGTTAGTGGTGTTAAGTGAATAAAGAACTGAAAAATGGAAAAAATGAGAAGAGGGAACATACAGTTAGCATACAGTTGGGGTCAGAAGTTTACATACGCTCATCATGGGCATGAATCATCAATTTGGGGCTTTTAATGATTTCTCTGAACTTTTCTTTTTCCAGGGTGGAATGATTGTACATCATTCACCTGTAATGACTTCAGAACAAAACTTGGGAGAACAAGTTTGAAATTATTTTGGATTTTCTCTAATCCACACAGGGTCAAAAGTATACATACACCCTCACTAATATTCGCTCAAATGTCCCTTAGCAAGTTGCACCTCGACCAGAAGCTTTTGGTAGTCATCAAGAAGCTTCTGGTATAATTCTGGTTGGATATTTGCCCACTGTTCTTGGCAGAATTGGTAGAGTTCATTTAAATTAGTTGGTTTCTTGGCACGGAACAGGCTTTTAAGCATAGTCCACACATTTCCGATAGGGCTGTGGTCAGGGCTTTGGAAAGGTTTTCAGAAGCTTAAGGGGCATTTCTAAACACCTGCAGATTCCAGGATAATAAGTTCAAACCACGTTTTTCAGGTGTGTCACCACTTTGCCAGGGTCTGAAAGAAGACCCAAACCGTCACCCTCAGATGAGACAAAATTAGAACAACCAAAGCTCAAGCCTGCCTTGAAGACCAGCGTCACTGTCCACAGTTAAATGAGTTTTACATCACCGTGGACTGAGAGGGTGTCAACCAAGACAGAAGTCTTTGTTGTGAAATCGACACCTTTAAGCTGGACTGACATTTGCAGGTGTCTTCATGGATGAGTCAAATGTCTTTTGGATTAAAGTTTTATGGTCAGAGGTGACAAAGATTGACCTGTTTGGTCACAGTGACAGGAATGTTTGGAGGAGTAAAGGTGAGGCTTTCAAACCTAAGAACACTGTACCAACTGTCAAGCATGGTGGTGGTAACACCACGCCCTGGTGCTGTTTTGCTGCCAGTGGTAGTGGTACACTGCACAAAGTGGACGGAATAATGAAGACCACCTCCAAATTCTTCAGCTTCACCTCAACTCAACAGCAAGACAGTAGAAACTTGGACATAATTGGGTGTTCCCACAGGACAAAGCACCAACATCAACCCTACTGAAAGTATGTGTTCTATGATTAAAAGATGGGTCTGTGCCAGGAAACCAACCGATTTAAATGAACTCTACAAACTCTGGCAAGAAGAGTGGTCAAATATCCAGTCAGAAGCTTCTGGTCGAGGTCCAACTTGCTAAGAGACATTTAACCAAATATTAGTGATGGTGTATTTATACTTTGACCCTGTGTGGATTAGAAAAAAATCCAAAATACTTTTAAACTTGTTCACCCAATTTTTATTTTTTAACTTCATTAAAAGTTGAGTTGAGTGTATTCAAACTTTTGACCACAACTCTGGATTCAAAATACTTGCTGTCGGCTGAACTCACATTGAGTTTGGACGTTGTGCGCCAACGCGTAAGATCCTCGTGTAGAAACATCGAGTTAATCTCGAAGCAAAAAGCTGCTTGTGGGATTTTCTTGTTTCTCTCGTTGGCCTTAAAACAGGAAGAGGCCGTATTTATTTTAACTACTATGTAGAAATATTGTGTTTTTGTCAAAAGGGTGAGCAGTAATAGTTCTGATTTAGTTTTGATAACTGATACTGACCTGGTACATATGCTGGAGGATTAGCAGCACGTTTGTGGCTTGAGACTTTTGAGAAACAGACTTAGAGGACAGGATCTGTGAGAGGGCCTGCTTCCACACCTGAACGTGTCTGACCATGGTGGAGGGCGACAGTGAGCACCACCAGTCCCCTGAGGGTGACAACGATGCAGTCAGCACTTCACCAGCTCATATCATGAATATGAAGTCTGGAGGGTTTCTTAGAATGAAACACCATCATTTAATAAACTGATGTATTTACAGAGTATTGATTGTGCAGTTGAAAATGTGTGTGAGGTTAAAAAGTGATTCTGGTTTGATAATCTCCTACATTAATGTGGGGACTTAAGGTCTTGCTGGCAAGCTGCTCAAAATGCAGTTAGCAAAATGGCAGGTGGCTATATTTTTGATGTATGTACGGATGGATGGATAATGTCATGTAAGTATCTGTCACAGTACCTAAAATCTGGACGCTTTCATCAGGGAGTCTTTGCATGACATCAGCGACTGCATCAGCAAGTCTTGTGTTCTGCTGGCGTCTGCATTTCTGCATTGCGTGCAGAAGTTCACCGAGAAGCAGGAAGATCCTCAGTCCTTCCACTCCCGCTGGTTTCAAATCGAGAGATGGAAGCAACTGCAGAACAGCGGCCTCAACCTGACGACATAACTTATTATTAATCAAATGTTTAATCAAAGTCGATTTCCTACCTTTTGCAGTTCATTACTAATCATGTTATAAACATATGCGGTCACATTTTAGTTTCATACCTCTTCCAAAACGGGATCTGACTTCACCAGACTCTCAAAATTCTGCCGTGCAAGCGACAAGTCCAAACCGGAGTACTTTGGTGAAGTCTGGAAATGTTTATCTTTGCTGAGAAGAAAAAAAAAGACGAATGTGTAAATTTGAATGTCACAATTCAACAGAGACAAAGAAGTCACGATCGTGCTCAGAAACCGTGTGTTTACCGCCTGTCGAGGAAGCTTTGGTTCATGCAGAATGAAGAGGTGAGCATCCTGTGAATTTCCCTGCGAACGTTTCAGAAGGTTAGTATGATGTGCACGCTGTACGGCAAACTAATCACACGCCGCTCCCGTGTTAGACTTACTGCCTCAGATTTTTCAGTGACTTCGGATCATGTTTAGAGGTCCATTTGCCAATCATATTATCAATCGAGTGCTGTGTCACATTGTTCTTAGTGCCACCGTTTGGCTCGTTATCAGTGTCCTGTGAAAGAAGCAAACATTCATGTTTGGTTTAGAAAGATTACTTCACATACATGTATAACCGGTAAAGACACAATTATCCTTTTCACTGTATGCATTTGTGCCGGTACCTCTTTAGGAGTGCATATTGCAAATGAAGTGTTTTCTCCTGCATAGATGTTAGTGGTGTCTAGAATTAAAACATAGGTTATGAAGTTAAAACATTATAATCACATATGCAGAAAGGAAATACAAGTCATTGAATTAAAGCCAGGATTAGTGGCATGCTTTATTGTGGGATTAATTTGACTTTTTTGCCAACTGTGGTTAACCCCAAGGTTGAATTCCAGGTCCCGTTTTATTTATTTATATATTTTTCTATTGATAGTTAGAAAAATGATCTATTGATAAATATATATACACAGCAAAACACACGCACCTAAAACTAAGTCCGTGACATTGAGGTTATTTTAAAAATTCCATACATGGTCAAATATTTTCATTTTCTATTGCTGCTTCTACACAGTGTCATTCACAGGTTTATACGCTCTAACTACAGCTTTTAACATTTGCATTTGACGCACCTTAATTATTGCTATAATCATAAAACTATTTTATCTTATTTGCTACTGTAATTTTTCTTTAATTGCACATTGAACTGACCCCCTTCAGCTCAGTTATATGTATTTACCGTGTGGCAGTTGGACAGGCAGTGGCACTGATGGATGACTCTTCTCTCCGTGCCCCAGCTGCCCTTGCTTATTACACCCAAAGGAGTACACCTTCTTGGATTCTGTCAGCGCTAATGTGTGATAGCTGATTGAGAAAATAGAGGACAAACAGCAGTACAGCTGGTCAAACATCAGAATTGTGGGTGGACCTGCATAAGATCAGTCTGAGGATATAAGCCAGGATCTGGAAACTGTGATCTAACGCTGAACAGGAAGCGGTCATCACACAGGTTTCCTGTTTGTGGCAGCATTTAATAACATTCTCATGCATCGTTGCCAAATCTGACTGACACACTTTAAAGCACGGAGGCTTCGGAAAGCAAACAAAAGTCACATTTGGAAGATGGCAAAGCCTATTAATTGTTTATGATATGCTTATAATTAAATATTACCTCCCACATGCGATCTTGGTGACCTTTGACCCCCAGAGCTCTGCAATAAGGCGAGGACGCAGCTCATCTTGTAATGAGTTGTGGCCGAGCTGCCCATGTTGCCCAGAGCCAAATGTAAACACAGCACCATCCTGAGAACCAAACAATCATCTCATATTAATTTTGTACATACGGCTATCGCTAGAATTTTGCAGTGAATATGTGAAAACGCAATCAGTTAATTAATAGCAGTGTCCACTGTGGCCTTTGTGAGCTTCATTAGTGAGGAAGAAGACATGCTGAAATGATCAAAGTGGTAATAATGTTCCTAAAATGAAACAAGCTAAAGAATAAAGCAGACTGGCAATTTAATATCTACTGAAAAAGTGCTGAACAGTGATGGCATTAAAGTCAGCTCATACTCTTTCTCTTGGCAATACTCTCTTTAAAGATAGAACACGTTTTGGGGTCAACTTAAGGAAGGCAGATGCGAACTCTAAAAGTGAGGTCAGAGGTCAAACGTAACGATGTTTGGACTCTAACTATAAATATAAATATGCAGAATCCCCATATACCAGTATAATTTTCTAAATGTTGCCAATACAAGCAAAGGCAGTAGAATTTTAGGCACAGTTTTCAAGATAAAAGACATTTTATGAACATTTGACCTTATTTGACCTTGAAGAAGAGGTCAGTCCAAAGTTTATTTAGAATCATTCCCTATATGTTTATATGTCACCAATACAAACAATGCCAATTCAATTCAGCTCCATTCAATTTTATTTATATGAATTTAAATCATAATCAATTTGTTTGTCGTCCTGGTGGTCAAATGTTACAACACGAGACTGTTATGGACTCACCTTGGTCAGAATGGCAGTGTGGCCCCTCCCACAGGAAATGGAAACAGTTTTCTTCGTGTTTAGGTAAGGAACGAGAGTCGGCGTACGTCTGTCTATAAGAAAGATATAACACTGAGCATTGCACTTGTATTTTGATGCCTACTTCTAGAATATATACAAGCGACTCATTCTCACAACAACCTTTCAGTACGATATTGACAGTTATCAAGATAAATAAGAAAAATCAAAGACATTGTGGTACCTCGTGTGTCACCCAGTCCGAGCTGTCCACAGTCATTTCTGCCCCAGCTGAACACGCCTCCAGAGACGGAGAGGGCGAAGCTCTGCTCTCCTCCTGCAGCCACCTGGACCACAGGGATCGCTGACAGAGATCTGACGTGCTGAGGAGAGTCCACCCCGGACTCGTTTGTGCCCACTCCCAGCTGGCCCCTGGAGTCCTGGCCCCATGCATACAGCTGACCATCTGTGGGGACATCAGCAAAACAGCTTAAACCTCTGTGTAATCAAGTGCTGCGTAAATTAGGAAATAATTCTTACTAGCATCTGAACTTTGGACTTGGAGTATACTTTTACCACTCAGTCATCTTGTCCTATTGTCTTATTAATATGACAATTATTATAAGGGTTTACAAAAAAATATTAAGTGCACAAATAAAGTGAAGAAAATAAACTTAACAGTTATATTTACTTCAATACTGGCAGTAAGAGAAGATTTAAAAAAAACACTTGCTACCTAAACACAAAGGAGTGAGGGTTATTATTATTTTACTTTTGCTCTACCACAGCATCAGGAGCCTTTTAGTGCAGTGCAAACTTCACTCTACCTTTAGTCAGAGCGACTGTATGCTGACTCCCACAGGTGACCTGAGACACCCGTATGTCACGCAATCCTTCTGGAGTCCTGAAACAAAACAAACAAGAGGCGATCAAACAATTCTGTGATTATGGAGTCTGATGTCATGAAATGAATTTGAGATTTAGGAACAGATCCTTAAAACAAAATGAAGATGCACAAATTTTGGCTCACCTGGGAATGAAAGGAGCGCGAGCTGGATCCACACAGAAAACGCTGCCTCTTGCAGACAGCAGCGTGACCACATCATCGCCACAACTCACAGACTCAATCTTCTCCTCACAATTCACAAACTCTGCAGATTTACGAGCCACAAACACAACAGGTGAGAGTGCGTCAACAGAGGCCGAGAGCAGAAACTGAGACAGGAACATGAGGCCAATACTCACTCTGTTTGCCTCTCACTCTTCCCTCATCTTTGCTCTCCACTGTGCGAATAATGTAAGCATCCCCACTACTTTTAACGAAGGCGAGCGCACTGCGACCGGCTGAAAGATCCGCGATGTGAAAACTGAGGTTTAAAAAGTGCACTCCATCAGCAGTTTGAACATTTGAGGCTTTTTTCAAGCGAAAGCCCTGCTGCCAGTCCTCTCCCCATGAAAACATGTTGGTAAAGTGACTCAGCCTTACAAGCTGCTGCTTTTTGTAGCTCAGCTGGAAGCATGAAACGAAACCTTAATTGGTTTGTTCAGCAAAGCCAGCTGTGACGAAAGGAAAACAAAACTTACAAACATTAAAAGTACCACGGCGAGTGAGTCAGCGGGGCGTGGTTTATTACCCTCACTGCAAGAGGGAAAACAAAAGTGGAACTGGAGTTGATGGGTGCAGATTTTGCTTGACAGCAACAGTATTTGCATAGTGAAAAACAACCACATTTCCCTCCTTTCTTTACCTATATTTCTGCTGTTGATTCAGTGCTACTTTACAAATTAACTAACTAGCCAAACTCTAAGGCAGAATATTGTAATAAGGTATGTATTTTCATTTTTTAAAAAATACCATGGATAGTCAGGATGATGTTTTAAGTGAACATTGGTCAATATTGACAATATTTTAACTTCTCACTTATGGTTTAGGAGTAGGTAGAGCGGGTCATCTGCTAATGGGAAGGTCAGCAGTTCAATCCTGGCTTGAACCTGTATGTCAAAGTATCCTTGGGCAAGATACTGAACTCTGAGGTGCCCCTGATGCATCCATCGGAGTGTGAGTGTGTGAATGGTTTTATGAATGATGTTTGTAGTAAGAAAAGTTCGAGTGCTCAAATTGTATGGAAGAGCGTTATGTAAGAACCAGATTGTTTACATTAATCATTATGGTATTACTGTCAGTCATTTTCATCATGCAAAGCACTTAAGCTGAGTCCAAGAATAACAATATGGAGTTGGAAATGAGCAACGTACATCACATTTCAGATAAATCTTTTTTAATGGTAAATCCACATTATATTTACAGTATATTTTCTGAGATTTAACACTTGGGAAAAAAAAAACAATTAAAGACAAACAGACTTCCTCCAAACTATATAAGCATATATTCCTTTTTTATCTTTAGAAGGTGTGATTTTTTTAAAATATAAATTCATACACTCCACATCATTGTTATCATCATAAACACTTTATGTTGCCTAATACTCTGATCAGTAACACAACCGGTAACTCTGCTGTTTGGTCAGCCATTCACAAAATAACTACTGTTATTTTGTTACTGTTAAGTAACAAAGTGCATTACTGCAATGTTAAGTCTTCTGCTCAGTACAGTAAAAAGTCGGTGTATAATGCTGATCACTTGTAGATCCTCTTATTGTTGCTCAGGGCCTCTGTCAGTTTGGTGTGCATGATCTCCTTAGCTGAGTATAGCGGCAGCTCCAAGGTCGAGAAACACGTGTGTGTCTCCGGATAGTACCGGTCAGGGGAAAGGTCCTTGACTTCTTTAACTCTGACTTGCATCTTGATTTTGTCTGCACCAAGAATAGGTACCCGGTCAAATCCTGTCACAAACCCTGAAGGAGGAAAGGAGTGAATTTTCTGGTTTTAATCTGTTTATTTATTTTGCGTTTCAAAATTGAACTTTTGTTTATGTTAAAACCAGGTACAATACTCACACAGGAAAGCTCGCCTCTGAGTCTCAGTTAGTTCATCAAAAACCTCCCAAAACATCTGTATGGTGGGATGGTCAGCATCAAAGCCATCTTCATAAACTGTATTCTAATCACAAAGAGGCTATTATGTTTACTACAGATAATCCAATAATTACTGATAGTAATCAAAGCATATTACAACAATGTTATAAAATAACTGCAGAGAAAATAATTTGTACTGTACCTGCTTCAGCTTTTCCCAGTCATTGAAGTCTTTACCCACCATCACTTCTTGTAGCTCCTTTGGCCTGAAGAGTCTCACCAAATCCTGCTCACACACCAGGAAGAAGCCTCTTCTGAACTCCTGAAACACACTCTCCACTGATGTGTTGAAGGCGTGATTCACGTAGGCATCCACATACTCCTTCCTGTTTGGCAAAAATAGCGATTCAGAAAACACGTTTACACTTTTGTCATATCATGAACTAATTTGGTCCATTTTATTTAAAAAGTGATCTCTCTCTATCGCTGTCACTGATATCTCCCCATGATTGTTTGAACTGCTTGTCTACAAGCTTGCAAACTTGTGGTGTACCTCATGGATATGCACTAGACCTTGATGCTTTTTCTATTAGATGCTTCCCCTTGGTCACAAAATGGTATATGTAATAGATCTCTGTTTCTTTGCAGATGATATCCAGTTATAGCTTTCTGTCAGCTACAGTGGTATAAACACTTTGGTTGAGCTATTAGATTGTTTTGATCACATTAAGTGATGGCTTATTTTTATCTCCAGCTCCTCTCTGGCAGGATAATACTGTGTTTGCTTTTCAAAAAAAAGTTTATTAAAAAAAAAAAGCTTTGATTGTCCTCACTTATTTTGACCTGTCACCAACTTTTCAGGATTTTTTGGATCAAGATCAATATCCTTCCCATCCCAGTTGATCTGTTGAGAAAAAATATAGATATTACTGCTTTAACTGAGATAGGAATCCAAGACCATTTCTGAGTTAAAGTTATTGGCCTTCTGTAAAACTCCTACCGAAAAATACATGTACAAGTTTTCCAAGTCATCATCTTTGTAGTCGTCCAGGATGTATTTCAGACTCCTTTAAACACAACAATGTTTGGGATGATTTGTTAAACCAACCAACACCTAAAACTACAAATTTGTGTGAAATAAATAAAACTCTTATTACCCCCCCACCCCCACCCCCCTTACTCTCCAACACTTGGGCTGAATTCGATCAAATCCTCCAGGGAAGGCCTTACACCAAGCAGCTTCTTGAACAGAACCAGCGGGAAGGGTAAGTGAATGATGCAGTGGTTGTACAAAGCCAGTCCACACAGAACCCCAAACAGAAAGAAACGCTGGTCTTCCTGAGTTCCCTGATGATGATGATGATGATGGAGGAGACAAATCAAATCAGAAATGAGTTCTCAAAGGTTGGATCGATAAATATGATCCAAACTGAATATCGTTAGATATATGGCACTATAAGGAACCCATTAAAAGCTGTAAATTCTGGGTCTATTCTAATTCTATTTCCAGTGAGCAGGAACACTTACTTTGGAGGAGAACCATGCCAGTGTTTCAGACTCATTGAACATGAACATCCCAGATTCAGCTGACACCAAGTCATGAAAGACTTCATAAAAAAAGTCTTTCTTGTAGACATCATCAATCATATGATTTTCATCAAAGAAGACCTACAAGACAAGACAAATGGGCAAAAATAAAAGTTCATATCAGAATTGTGGCTTACAATAAAGTACAGATTTTTAATATACTTTGCGTATTGCTGTGTTTACCACAAGTGGCCTCTTGTAGTCCCTGTGATGAGTGTCAGCCAGTTTTTTGATGGTGTCCTCTAAAACTGATGCTCGCCTCAGGTTCACTACGAAGCAGACTTCGGGAACTGGGGGGTAGCAGCCAAATGTCCACCAAAAATTCAAAAAGACCTCCTTCAATTCTGTCACCTGAAGTAAAGTTATTTGATTTTTATTCTTGATTTTCTTGGGTTGAGAAGTGTTCTCTCTTATGTAAAGGTAGTTTCTGTGAGGCTTCAATTACCTTGGTGCAGAAAGCATTCATGTCAAAAACAGTTTTCTTTGATTGCAGATCCATCACAATTGGGAAGTTACAAAGGACAAGTGGCTCAGCATGTGCATACTAAAAGGAAAAAAACCCCACACAGCTCTTTTAGGTTTAACAACACGTGAAAATCACACATTTTTTCTTGTTGTTTACATGAACACTGGACACTGACTGAAAGTGACAGAACCAGCACGACAAAGTGGATTACACACAGACACACGGCTGTAGACCAGAACATTTTACCTTCCGTTGTGTCTGTAAACGCCAATGATGCAGATCCTCGAAAAGAAATGTTTTGTCAGTTGGCAAACAAAAATCGCTCTCGGGTATCCTTCGAGATTCTGCAACCCTGCTGTTGGCCTTCGGAAGAGAACATCTCATCAATTATGTATTATAATTTAAAAGGCCAAGAAAAGGCTAAATTCTTAACTTAGGAATGAGTAAAATAGGTGGTTTAGGATATTAATACTGACATTGTACATGTATTGGAGGACTAGCAGCAGATTTCTGACTCCAGAGTTGCGAGGAACAGGCCGGAAGGACAGGATCTCTGAGAGGGCCGTCTTCCAGACTTTAACGTGTCGAATCATGGTGGAGGGAGACAGCGAGCACCACCAGTCACCTCACGGAACCAGCAGGGGAGAAAACATCAGTGTCCGTGGGCATTTTACAGCAGAACAGATAAAAAGGGGCATACCATAAAACTTTCAACACTTTGTTCCCTTCCAGTTTGAAAAAGAGCGTTCTGATATTACATAAGACGGTGGCATCAGTACCTATAATCTGGAGGCTTTCCTTCGACAAGCTTGTCACTGCACTAGCTGCCACCTCGGCGAGCTTCGTGCTCCATTGCCACGTGTGTTTCTGGACTGCATGCAGAAGCTCGTTGAGAAGCAGGTAGATTCTCAACCCCTCCACTCCAACTGGTTTTTTATCAAGGAAAGGAAGCAGGTGCAGGACAGCAGCCTCAATCTGTTAGTTTGAAAAGGATCACAAGGATCACTCAGCAGCAGCAGTTGGGTCCACGTATGTTGCATGCATCTTTTGTTTAGGATGGTGTTCAGAAGAAAAACATCAGGATTATTAAGTCATTCTATAAAAGACAGGAAGCTTATCTTGTTAACACAGACTAGTGCAGTGCCCGGTCACAGAGACTGCAACCAGTTACAATCTGCTACATGAGTCACATGCAGGTATTTTCTGAAGGGTGCAGCTATGAGGATGTGTGTGCTCAGAACGTGGCCATGCAGAACAAGTAGATAATGGGTTGCAGTTTTTGAAAAGCTCATTAAAACACGAGTGACTGACTGAAGTTATTTACCCCAGGATACCAAAGACAATAAATAAATAAAATGTAAAAAATAAAAATACAAATGTAAGCAAAAATCCTGATAGGTGTACTTGTCCAAGCTATCTTTTAGCAGTTAGCTGTAATGGTTAGTAGCCCGTGTGTGTGTTAAGTGTGCCCTGCCTCCCACACAGAGTGATAAAACTGTTAAACAATGTTTAACGCCTGGTTCAAAAACTGTTTTAGCCTGTATAGAAAGTGTGGGTGAATTTTTGAATAACAGTCAGTCATAACCTATGGACAGATACAGATTTCATGAATTATTAGAAAGACATTTTTTTAAAACCCTTTTCCTACAGATGACTATATTCTAGTAACGTACCTCTGCCCGAACACTGTCCTTCTTTACCAGCTTCCTGAAAGCAAGCTGTGCATGTTTCAGGTTCAAACCAGGGTACTTTGGTGAAGTTTGGAAATGTTTATCACCGCTAAGAAGACAAAGGGAAAAGTCCACATGAAAGCATGGCACCGAGGCAGAGGCAAATATGTAGCAGCTGTGACAATGTTTCAGCAATTTCAGTCCTGAACTAACAACCAGTTTGAGAAGGAGTAAAAGGCAGAAGATGGACAGAAACTCAGCGTTTACCTTTCCTCGAGGAAGCTGCTGTTGAGACAGGATGCAGAGGAAAATGCCCCGTAGACTTCCCTGGGAACATTTAATGCTTTCATTCCATTGCGAAAAACAACAACTTTGCTTTTAATCATATAATTCGCAAACCAAAAAAACTGTGACTCCCAGGGCATCATACTTACTGTTTTATCTTTTTCCATGACTTTGAATCACATTCAGAGGTCCATTTATCAACCTTGTCATCAAGGCCGTGCTGTGTTCCAGTGTTTGAACCTTCGTGAGCGTCCTGTGAAAGAAAGCAGTCAGTGTTCACATGTTTACACCTCCTCCCATCACGGTCTGCACTTTATGTGTTCGTGTCACTACCTCATCAGATGAGCGTGTTGCAAATGAACAGTTTTCTCCTGCGAAGATGTTTTTAATTTTGGGCTCACTGGTGTCTGAAATGATGAGTAAACACATTATTTCTTTCTCAAATCGCTTGATTTATTTATTTATACCATAAGTATGGTTACCTTGTGACAGCTGAACAGGTAGTGGCACAGCTGGATGATTTGTCTCTCCATGTCCCAGCTGCCCTTGCTCCCCACAACCAAAGGAGTAGACCCTCTTTGAGTGGGTCAGAACTAAAGTGTGATTCCTGAGTAAATAATATATCACAAACCAACATTTTTAGACCTCAAAACCACATATACACTGTACTAACTGCTTTTCTTTGAGCAGTTTTTTTGATAAGCTTGATGCTGTTTGTTATTCTCTTCAATGATTAAGTAATGAAATACTTCAGCACCAGCTTTCAAAACAAACTGCTTCGTAGGATCAAGAAACAGGAAATACGTTTTTAAAATCTTACAATTAAAATAAATTGAATGAATAAAACGTTCAACAATTTAAAATAAATAAATAGATAAAATTAAGAAGCTTTCTTAGAGGATGCGACTGATTCTGCAGCCTCAGATCTTGGAGCAGGATGCTGCCTGTTCACATTAAGTCATAATTCCTTTAATTTTTAGGTCTGACTGTTAACATTTCACTCTTAAAGTAACTGTTAATGACAACAGCCAATGAAATGTCCTCACTTTTGGCTTGTTGACCCCTTACTGTGTCAGATATTAGCATGTCATTATGTAACTATATAAATAATGAGCTTTACATTAATAGGTTTTTTCTGTACTTTTTTTTTACGACTAGGAATAAATTGAACTTTTGGTGTAATAACAAAAACAAAACAAAAAAAAACCCCAGCCTGAATAGATCAGGAAGTAACCAGTATGTGTGCCATACCTTCCACATGCAAGCTTGGTGACCTTTGCCCCCCAGAGCTCTGCAACAAGCCGAGGATGCAGTTCGTTCTGCCGTGAGTTGTGACCGAGCTGCCCGTATTGACCAGAGCCAAATGTAAACACTGCACCGTGCTGAGGAGAAAACCAACAAACTGCAGCGTGAAGTCCCACAGTCATTTTGTACATTTGCACAGAAACGGTTTTGAGTTCATGTTTTTCAAAACATAAAACATCTGTTAAGAGTGATAAGTACTACATTAAAATCATCAGCTGTAGAGCTTCTGAGCCTCTTTCAGTTTTCTTTTTGATGTTTACACATGACGGTGTTTTAAAGTAATCTTTGGAAACAACATCCGAAATCCTTAAGTTTTCGTTTGGGGAATAATTTTGTTTATTCATTCGCTCTTTCTAGTAATATGTCGTAAGATGAGAAAGCAGAGCATCCAAAGGCTCCTGCTGACTAACCTTTGTCAAAATGGCCGTGTGGTCCTTTCCACAGGAAATGTGATGAGCTTTCTTCCCGTTCAAACTATGAACAGAAACTGGTGCATGTCTGTCTATAAGGAAAAGGTTTGTTAGTGTTATTATGTTACCAGATTATAATGCTTTCCAGTGTACATTAATATACAATAAAATTAGCATGACTGTGATGTCTGGTGGTAAAACAGACTGCAGTATTATCCTTAAATAAATACATTTAACATATTCATTCTAAAAGAAATAAAAAATATATTAAAAATTCAGCCACAGTACCTTTCGTGTCTCCCAGCCCGAGCTGTCCACAGTCATTTCTGCCCCAGCTGAAGACGCCTCCAGAGACCGAGAGGGCGAAACTCTGGTCTCCTCCTGCAGCGACCTGGATCAGCGGGATCGCTGACAAAGATCGGACATGTTGAGGTGATCTGCAGCCAGACTTCCTCGTACCCAGACCCAGCTGGCCCCTGCAGTCCTGTCCCCATGTATACAGCTGGCCATCTGTGGGTGAAATAAGCAGATCTCTCTTTTAATTTGGGTTTATATTTAATGTCATGACAAGCCCACCAATGGGTTGGTCACAAACTGAAGCTGTGCATTAAAAATGTATTCAAACCCATAAAATGAACAAGTACAAACAGAATTTTATGTTCTGGTGGTAGATCCCAAAGCTTCTAAATATAAATATGCCAGGCTGAAGGTTGATGAAGTTTCTACAAAATGATGTACAAAAATTTCTATTTAATTTACATTTCAAATAATAAAAAAATGCAGGTATGTAATGTTAATAATGTGGATGTTCCTGATGGAGAAAGTGAGAGTTAAGTGTGAAAGTCAAGCATAATGTTTAGGCAGGCCAAAAAATTAAGGCCTCCAATTATCATATCTTATGTAGGGTGCACAAATTAAGCTGCTTTAGCCTGCCCACAGTGACTGTGCATCTGCAAGCCACTTTGCAACCCAGACTCCTCCTTTTATGCTCTACATGACTTATTGAACATCATGTCCATCCTCCAGTTACTAGATAGATAGATAGATAGATAGATAGATAGATAGATAGATAGATAGATAGATAGATAGATAGATAGATAGATAGATAGATAGATAGATAGATAGATAGATAGATGGATAGATAGACAGATAGAGTATACCTTTGGTCAGAACAACTGAGTGCTGACTCCCACAAGCAATCTGAGAAACCTGTTTATTAGAAAAAGCTTCCAGCGGCCTGAAAAAGAGAACAGGAAACAGAAGAGAACAGGGCTGAAATGTTGCTGAAGCATTACACCCACTGTAGGATGTATATAGGAATGCCAGCAATACTAACACTACTAATAACAATACATGATATTTTGCACATTTCTAATGCCAGTCTCAGGATCATACACTGTGTTTGTCCATACCTGGGGAATGAAAGGAGATTGCGTTGTGTCCACACAGAGAACTTTCCCACTCTCAGACAGCAGTGCGACCACATCATCACCACAACTCACAGCTTCAATCTTCTCTTTGTATTTCACAAACTCTGCAGCCACACGAGCCACAAACAGATGCAAATGGACGCAGTGCAGTTAAACATGTGGTTAAATGTAACTAAGAGTGAACTCGTTAGTGAGGCTGATACTCACTCTGCCTGCCTCTCACTCTTCTCCCATCCCTGCTCTCGTTTGTGCGGATGATGAAGGCATTTCCATTACTTTTGACAAAGGCCAGCACGTTGTGACCTGCAGACAGATCCGTGATGTTATAAGTGATGTTCAAATAATGAACTCCACCATCAGCGGTCCCGCTGTCGGAACTGGAGCCGTCTTTCAAGTAAAACCCGCGCCGACAGTCCTCTCCCCAGGAAAACATGCTGTCTGACTTTGTTTTGGACCGACAGCTGATTCTTATTGTGTCACTCTGCAGCCCGTGAGTCACAAACGAAACTTGACGTGGAAATCAAAACTTAAACATGCCGCTGAGCAGCGTGACGAAAAGGAGCAACAACACAACACAGCTGATCTGCAACAAAACGAAAGTGAAACTGCTGCTAGATAGTGATCGTGTGAGAGTAATTGTAAGGAAAGGCCGATTGTGTAGCTTTTCCGTGTGTTTCGTTTCACCTGCAGAGGAGGAGGATGGAGGGCCGGTGAGGAAGAGGCGGGTCAGTCTGCCAGGTTGGGAAAACGGGCTACAAACTCACCCAGAAACTAGTGTTGAAGGTGCGAATGAAACTCTAAACCTATTTGATGTTTTGTAAAGAAGGACCTATTCTGCTGCTTCATCTCTTTATTCTTGGACTCCGCTGGAGGGACTGTGCATGACAGCTCATAATAATATGAATATGAAATACACTGTATGTTATTTGTAACTTTTCCAAGTCCCTCATAAAATAAAAAAAATACAGTAAGCACAAATGAAAGCTAAAGTTTGTTTTTAAGATCCTTTTTGTTCGTTTTCATATATTTAATGTGTAATTATCTTTAACAGGTGGGACTGCTGTGATCACAGCCGGAGCCTGAGATGACTGCATTAAAGCTTTCCACTTCAATTAACATAATACTGAGCTAAGAGAAGAAAAAGGAGCAGCCTGAAGCTCTAGGCTCACGGGGATTGTCTGAGCATTCATTGACCTCATTATCAGAAACTTTGTCCATGTTTGATGTGCTGTTAATGCAGGAGTGGGACATCTGGCACATCTTATTGGTCTCTGGGGATGGATAGTTGTAAGAAACAGAGATGAGTACCTGGTAAATGAACTCAGGTCAGATTTGGAATTAAAAAAAAGTGACCTAAATCCACTGCCATACGAATGGCTCACAGGTACAAACAACATTTGGCAGATCAGTTCATTAAGAGGTATGTCTTTTGTCCCAACTGTGCCATCGTGGACTGAAAGTGAACAAAAGCGGCTGAAGGTGTGGATGCTATAAACTTTGAATCTTTTTTTTTTCTTTTTAAGAGCATCTACTTACTTTTTCCAGCGCAATCATAACCCCTGCAGAAGCTTTGTAAAACCTCAGTGCCATTTTGGAGACTACATACAGTAGATCCTTAATGATAATGCAACTCTGAAGGTCTGCAATGATTTATCCATTTATTTGTACTGAAAACTTCTCTTGCTATTGTTGGCATGGGAGCAATCCCTTAATACTTCGGGTTGAGTCTTGGTTGAGTCTCTCAATGCACCAGGAAACAAGTAGATAAAACTGCCACAGCTTCCATAAATCTGATGGCAACGAGAGCTAAAACAATTATGTTTAGCCTGGAAAGGTCAGCAGCGACAGGAGCTTAGTTACTGATCAAGGATCATGAATGGATCAGGAAAGTGTGGAATTTGACAACAGTTTAAAATAATAAAAAAGTAACTTACAAGAGCAAATGGCAATATTTGCAGCATTAAAAAACTTGAACCACGTGATCATGACCACAACAATCCGCCCAGATCAGGCATCTCCAATCCACGTGGGTTCAGCTTAAACAGAAACAATGACATTATTCAACCACAAGGTGGAGGTAGAGTCCCTCCGATGTCCACACATTAAAGACAAAGTAACCACCAACACAAACATATAAACACCTTCAAAATGTAACTTGGCCTTGACCTTTCTGTAACTCAAGAAGCAGCTGTCACTTTTACAAAGTAACTTATTTGTTTCCAAGAAAAGACTGAAGAGATAAGTCCGATAAAATGCTCACTGAACGGCGAAGTGCCGACACAAAAAGTCAAGATCGGTGCTCTCCTGTTCAGTCCAGCGGAAGCTAAAAATGCAAAAGGTTATCTTGAGGACAGTATTTGCTCTAAAAGCAACAAGCCCCGTTTGAAATGTTGGCTTTGGAAAATGCTCACACTGAGACAGAGGGCACGAGATATCTTGGAATTTGTTTCCTTACAGGAAAAAGAACCAATGACACTTGGTTCAATGAGCATTCTTATCTTTACAGTGATATAGATGCAAGTTAAAAAGCAGCTGATCGACAACAGAGAGAGAAGAGAGATGTTCAAGTTGTGGCTGCAGATGGCACCCCCCCCCCCAAAAAAGAAAAAAATCAAAGTAATAGGAATTTAAGAAAGTCTGAGTGAATAGCTGGTGTGTAGGTCTGTGGTTAAACTGTTTTAAACCATCTGCACCTGAATCCATCCCAGCCTCTCTGACGTCTGCAGGCCCCACCCCCACCCCAAGCAGCACAAGTGACCTTCACAACAGCACATAATTTATATACTATATGAGTATTTTTCCTGTTATTTTACTGTATTCCAAATAAGAAGATGCAAATTTTGCAATTCTGCTTGTAGTTACAGAAAGACAGACACCCCTTTTTGGATGTGTATCTTCTCAATCAAAGGACTTTCATATAGTTTCATTTTTATTTTTGGTAAACTCCGCAGGTACCCTCTGAACTGCACCTCTCTGCAGTGATTGTGGTGCTGATGGCTTTCTGAGCATTTTAATGGAATTATGTGACAAATAGGCCTGCTGTGAGGTGCAGCCTCTCCACGAGGTTTCTGCTCCACCTTTTGTGAGTGTCCATCTTCAGTTGGGCCAGAATGTGGCAGCTAGGTTCCTAATAAAATCTAGCTGGTGGTTGCATTATTACTTCCCATCACTGGCTTCCAGAGAAATATAGAATTCATTTTAAACGGTCAGCACGGTGGTGCACAGCAAGGAAGTCCTGGGTTCGAATCCACCATCTGGCTGGGCCTTTCTGTGTAGAGTTTGCATGTTCTCCCCATATCTGCGTGGTTTCTCTCCAGGTACTCCGGCTTCCTCCCACAGTCCAAAGACATGCAGTTAGTGGGGGTAGGTTAACTGTGATTCTAAATTGCCCGTAGGTGTGAATGGTTGTCTATCTCGCCCCTCCATGACCCTGAGTTTGACAAGGAGGATGGATGGATTTCAAATTTTATCAGAATTAGGTGATTAGGACCTTTTGACCTCGACCTGTTCTTATTGTTGGTCCAACAGTCATGGCACTTTTTGGGTCACGTTGCTTAAACTTTGACCTGATTATGTCAAGTTAGCTTATTTTTGAGGATTTTCTGGATTTTTTTCTGGGTGCTATACTAAAATAATAAAGTATTCTTAATTAGCAAGAATCTGTATCATCCTTATGTTTCAGCCACACACATATATGGATGCACCTTGCTAACCAAGCTTGCTAGTATTAACTGAAATCTTAAAACTCCACTCTCTGGTCTCAATATGGTCACTTGGCTTCCAAATATTAAGGTGTTGGTTGCTAAAATGCCAAAAGGCCTAAAAATGTAGAGTCCAGAAGCCAGTTTGTGATGTAATGGTGGCTACATCCATCTTTTATATACAGTTTATGCATAAAAGTCAAGAATTGCAATAAGACATCTGGATACTTTTGGAATAACGCACATGACATGCTAAGTCTTGGGGATATAAATCTGGTACACTTAATAAAACAGTAGCATGGCTATTGGAATGGAACATCTGCAATGCCAATTTTAATATTTCTCTTTAATATATTTCTTTAATATTAATTTTGACTCTCATAAGGACCATCGTCACTCTGACCTGCAGTCCATTTCCTGTTTACTCCATTTCTTGAAGTTCCTTTGTTGCTCACTTGGCTTTACTGGAGAGGATAACCATCTTGGAAGTGAGTCGCCCATCAACCTTTTACTCCTCTGAACTACCACTGCCAGAAACTGTCAAAAGCTTTAGCTCAGTCTGAGCTGGAGGAACATCACCTTCTTCCTGTTTTGTGCCATGAAGCAATAAAACAGATTCCCCTTTAAATCCTACCCAGAGGCACAAAATGTAAAAGACAGAGTAGATCTGCTGGTAGAGTTTGACAAACATCAGTTAACAAAGTCATTATTAATGTTGAAACAAGCTTGCTAAAATCACCGCGGTGCAAAACAAGGAGACAAGCAGTAACAGCGTGATAAGTGACTGTTTTCCTTCTGTTTATTCAGCACTTGCTCTGCACTTTCTGATGATCGCCCCTCCTGTGCCTGCAGCTTTGCTGTACTCATGTCAGAATTTTTATCCTCCTGAAGCAACTTGAGTCTCTGACAGTGCGTGAAGGAGTGCAGCCTCTTGAGAAACAAACTGCACTGAGTACTTCCAGTACTGTGTGCATGTGTGTGTACATGTGTGTGTGTGTGTGTGTGTTTGAGGGCTGTGCTGAGCCGTACCAGGACCTAAACAGCCATGGTGTCATCTCTGCTTCTTTGCTTCCACATAACACAGAGCAGCATGACCGCAGAGGATGCTGTTTTTCTGCCCTTAGCTTTACTCTTTCCCCCAGTTTCTTTTTCTCCCGTTTCTTTCACATTGTCGCCGTTTCTCTTCCTTTCACTCTTTTCTTTCGGCTCCAGAATCAGTGCTGCTATCTGGTCTTATCCTCAGACACAAAATATGATTTAAAAACAATTTTCTCAAGTGAGAAAGGCCCGCGGGGCCGTGAATAAGGCAATCAGTACACTGTCAACACCACGACTGGATTAACTCAAAGGAGGGCAAAAGTTTACTTTATCAACACTTTATCACCAGCAGAGTGCTCATGTATACACTCCATGTTATAAATGAGACAAATGCTATGCTATCCAGGACGAACAGAAGCCATATTTTAAAATCAGTTTTAATTTTGCATATATTGAATTAACAACATGCTCAAATATTCTCACGTACTTCGAGCACAATTCTGAAATACTGTGTATGAATTGTGTTACTTTGTCTCTGGAAAGAAGAAAGAGGTTTTTGCAGTTTCTCTTTGTTGGGAAGATTACTGCGTTGTGTTAACATTCACATGGATGCTCCAGGTGAATGCTCTGCTCTTGTAGAGGTGCCCACACTTGCTGACGATCAGTTAATCAAGTGCATTTAATTAGCAGTGCCTGGCTGCTACTCTGAGATGACAAACCTGTCAGCACAGTGTCTACCGAGGTTAGAGCTAATGGATGTTTTCCTGCACAGAAAGTCTGTCTGTAACCAGGCACTTACGTGTTGGCTTCATTTTTCAAACCCAGAAGCTACGTCCATCTTTCATATAGTCCACGTTTTTTTGGACGCCTCAAGTGGTCATTGAAGGAACTGCAGTTTTTGGTACTTCATTTTCCAGCCCCGCTTTAAAGCCGCATGCCCCTCAGCCACAAAGGGGCAAGAGACTGCAACCTGACGAATACCCTCGATGTGTTACGAGTAATGCTCTGAAGCAATGAGAGATGAGAGCTGTGAGATCAAACAAAAATAATTAAAGCACAGTAAAAGCAAAATGAGCATAAAAAGGGCCCAGAATCGCCAACCAGCTGACACGTCCTCAGAAGCAACCCACTGCGTGACCCCGAGGCTTTAATGCTTGATGGTAAAAGTATTTGCCGTTAAGTAGCTAAAATGTAAAGTACTGTACCTTTGAGATGTAATACAATGGATTTTTTTTCTTTTCCACTGTAAAAAAGGCTGATTCATGTTTTTTTGCTGTAATGTTTAGATACAGGAACTAATGTGGCTACTGAAAGTGGACTGCTGTTACACTGACCAACTATACTTCAAAGAGCCTCAGCGGCATGAACACACACACACACACACACACACACACACATACACAGAGACACACAGTATGAGTAGAAAGACAGAGGAGAGATATCGGCCTTGTCCGACAGCTGAGATATAGCACCAGAGCCCTGGGGAGTTTCAGGGGATTTCCACCGAGGGAATCGGACACGTTGTCTGATTTACTCCAACACTCTGGCTAAACTTATGATAAAAGTTCACAAAGGAAGCAGCATTACTCCATCTGTCTCTATCCTTCTCTGCACTCATCTGTCTGTTTTCTGCTCGGTCGCTTTCTTTTTTCATGTGAGCGCTGATGACTGTCATCTTTCCTAAATAATAATAATAAAAATGATGCAAAAGAATGGGTTTTTGGCCTAAAAAAAAAAAGAAGCTAATGGTGAGCGAGTCAGAAGGAGAGGAGTGAAAGCGAAGCAGCAGGAGAGCGGGGCTGAAAGAAAACACATTCATTTTTATCTGACTTTCTTTTTTTTTTTTTCCTTCTTCACTGAGACGAGAGCCAAGGAATGCAGCGAGGAATCTGGAGAGAGATAAAGAGAGGAAGGTGGATGGTACTGTACTGCACTGTGTGTGTTTTCTGATTGTGCAACCGTGTATCAGTCGGAGCGCATGAAGTCGATAATGTTTCATTCAAATTTTCAAAGTTGAAAAGCGTCGTTTTAGCCGCAAACAGCGCGGGATGCACTGACGGGAGCTTTGGGGGGGTGGGAACCCTGGTCAAGGTCAGCGATAGTATAGTCGTAGTTTTTGCACATTTTTCACTTTAAGGCTTTTGGGTCCCTTTTCTTTCTTTTTTTTTTTTAACTAATAATATTTTTTTTAAATGATGGAATTAGAGATTTTTACTTTCTGTGTGATAATACTGTGACGATAGTTGGAGACTCTGAGAAACAGATAAATAAAGACCACAGAGACAAACTCGTACTGTATCAAAACAGTCACAATACATTTAAACAGAGAGACATTTTCAATCTCACACTTCGAGTACAAAAATGCTTCACTGGCATTTGCTGTTTTATGACTCCAATATTAATACACATCAAAGAAAGGGGGAAAAAAGGAAATATAAACCGTTTCTGGATTCATCCAAAGAAAAGTCTAATATATATCAGTTAATTTACATCTTTCCCCCCCATGAAAACAGTTCAGTTCCCATGGTGAAGAAGTATTATTTACATCTTGACCATAATGTCCCGGCCACAGAGCCAGTGTGACCCGGCAGACATATTTTAAAGCTCGCAGTGCTGAAAACACTGCCAAAGTCCAGCAATATTTACACACCACAGGGACAAGAGACAACTGAGCTCCAAGAAAAAGAAAAAAAAACAACTCACATTAATCAAAAAAAAAAAAAGAACAGTTCAGCTTTTTAAATACAGCCGTAAAATCATGTTTGCCGCAGTGAATATTTTTATGCAGACCAGACAAAACACCAAAAAGCTTACACAGAGCGAGCGCGGCACAGGGTCGAAGATGCACGTTATTTTCTTGATTTGAGTCTTTCAGATTAAAAGCAGCCTACTGTATGACTTGGAAAATTAGAGGAAGTTTTTCCCGTGTGACAGAAAAAAAGAAAGAAGAAAAGCTCTCTCTCCTTCTGGTGAAAGCAGTTTTCATCTACAAAACGGTGACGGTGCGCCTTCTCAAAGTAGTTCTACAAAAGAAATATTTACAACAGCTGAAAAGGTGCCAAGCTGTAGGTGCGCGCAGGTCGCTGACAGTGACCTTTGACCTCACTCTGCAGCGTTGCGCAGTTGTAATCTGGTGTCCTCCGGAACACCTCCTGGGCACGTTTATGGAACATTTACACAGGATATTTGCCTGCCGTTATGTTTTATGTTGGTGGAAAAATATTTTACTTTTAAACAAAAAATATTGGGTGAAGCTTTTTTTTTTGCTTTTCTGAGCTCTTCCCGGTTCTTCCGAGACAGAGGTACTGACTGTGCTGCATTTTATTTACTGTCAACAAATCCCACAAAAAAACATCAACAGTGAAAGTAGGCTGCATACAAGTATTACCCCTCTGTGTGACAGAGGCCCCATTAATTAAATATATCATTGCTGCACTGCCAGCCTTGTTCCATAATTAGCGTTACTGCAGAGCCCGTTCGGAGCGAGTGCAACACAGGTTATGTTTTGTAGTTACCGTTTACAGATGTCCCCTGAATGCGTCATAAAGTTACTGAGAACAATCGCTTACCCCGTCTGAGAAACGTTTGCTAAAAAAAAAAAAATACAGTGGCCAGGTATTTTAGGAAGTTATTCCACCTTAAAAAAATATACGTGCCTAAATGTCATGAGCTTGGAGCTCAGAATAAGATATATAAAATATTGAAAGTATTAAAAATGGAGACGTGCTGGTGAGACAATGAGTTTAAAGTACTTTCCCGATGATAAAATACTGCACAGTGGCTATTTATATTACGTGAAGTATTTAAAACCTCAATGGGAAATAACTATTAAGTAATCTACCAGGATTATGAGCAGCCAGTGGTCCTGTACTGGGAAAAACCTCAACTTTGCTGCCTGGTGAATGTGCTAATTACATTTTTCACACATTGATGGTTTTGATTTTTTTTTTTTGGCAATTGTTGACAGCAGCAAAAATATAGTTCAACAAAAGAAGATTTCCATCTGCAGTCTGCATTTATATTAGCAGCATGGCTCGGTTCTGGGGACCCCCCCCCCCACACACACACACACACTTCCACGCTCACACTTGGAGAGCAGAGCCACAGAACGCAGCAGTCATCAAGAGCAGAGATGTTACACTGGTTAAGTCAGAAACAAGCGACAAGCTTAAATAGTGCGCCCTGTGTGAGATAGCTAATTGGATGTGTAGGAAACGATCAGCTGAGCATCAGCTGATGTGGGTTAGGCTTGAGTTCAACTGATCTGATAAACTAACTAATATACCAGTTGAAAGTGCCGGTGCAGTTTCCAAGATTTCTTTCCCCTTTTGGATGTCAGGATTTTCCTCGGTTCTTCACAGATCTGGATTTTACCTCAGACTGCAGGCTGTGGCATGTAGCTCGTAAAATTTAAGTTCTACCTGGACTCCCACGGAGGCTGGTTTTTGAGGTTGCAAAAGTGGGACTGGATTCTTCAGTGACATGGTTATAACATAAGGGTTATGTAACATAACCCTTATGTTTACATTTTAATCTTGGAAATGGGCTGCAAAGACACTCAGATGGACAGCTGGAGCTTGGTGAGGTTCCTCTGGTGCATATTGTGGTGTCGGACCAGCTCATCGCTTCGGGCGAACTTCTTCTGACAGTTGGGCCATCGACAGTTAAACGGCTTCTCACCTGAGAGAGGCGCGGGTGGAGGAGGGATGAAGATGAGATAATGAGAGGAGGAGGAGAATTAGCATCGGAGGGATTTGAAAATGAAGGAACTCCTAGGATATGTTGTTGACAGTAGCACCAGTCAATTAACATTATTACTTCATAAGAATTAAAATTATTTTCAGGTATGTCAAATGGATGAAGAAGAAATGGAAAAATAAAAGTTTACGCACTTGTTTTACCTGTATGAGTCCGTGTGTGTGTCTTAAGGTGGTCAGACCGAGAGAACTTTCTCTGACACGTCTCACATTGGAACGGTTTTACTCCTAAACACATGTACAGTAAGCATGCACACACATTCAACACAAGTCCACATAAACAAATACAGAAAACACACGTTCAATATCACACACACACATACACACAGAGAGAGGGAGATAGAGAAATACAGTAGAGCAAAGGCTTGCAGATAAGCCATTCCAAAGTTTGGCCAGCATTTAGCAACTTCATCTGAGGTGGGTTCAGTACAGCGCACCAATGAACACAAAACTCTAAAGATGGGATTGTTTGGGGGGGAAAAAAAAACGCTGTCATGCAAAAAGCAGAGGAGGCCGAGTAGAAAGAGAGCAAAAGGCCAGGAAGGAATAAAAACTAAAGTCAGACAGCCAGCGGGAGGAAAACCAGTCAAACCTGTGTGCCTCCTCTGGTGTCTTTTAAGCTGGTCAGAGCGCGAAAACCTCCGGCCACAGTCTGTGAACTCACACTGGTAAGGTTTCTCCCCTGGACAGAGAGAGGAACAAGAACACCGAGGATTAATGCAGACATCATTTTAAATGATTTCATCGCACACTCACAGAAATTTCACATATCCAGCCGCTCATTATGCAATTCATAACCGACAAGAGCAGCATCAGCGCAGATGAAATCAACAGGCCAGTTAATCAGCCAGCGGAACAGCTTTGAACCTGTTCGCTGAAACACGAATCAAAGCTCTAAAATGTCAAACTTCTTTTAGTTACTTTTGTTTTTCGGTGTCTAACTGAGGGAAAGTTTTACACTAAACTGAATTTACCCGTCATTACGTTTCCCAGCTGACATCCATGCGAGAGAAGTTGATGTGAATAAGGACAATCGCTGGAATGTTTCCAAAAATATTTAACCACATAATAAAACAGTCATAAACACAAAAACTGGATGAGATGCAAATAAAGGAAAAATTAAAGAACACATTTGTTGGTTTTTGTCCAGCTACATTATCTGAACATCACCTCGGGTTCTGGGTATTTCCTGAAAACCAATGCATTAGATGAGAACACGATTTTTTTTTTTTTTTAAAAGAGACTAAAAAGTGCATAATTAATAATTAGTGAAAGCTTCACCACATCACAATTATTGGAACCAAAACAAAAACCATCACACACTGCCAACATTTAATTTAACCATAATTAAAAAAATAAATAATGTGCCAGTATCAGCAAAGATATTTAATAGCCCAAGAAACAAAGAGATGAAATGAAAAACATAATGTATCACTGTGGCTGTTTTGTTGTTCATAATAATAAAAAACAGCATTTAATAAAATATTTTTATGAGTGTTTTTCTGAATAAATGCACAGGAACATGTCCTAAAGGTGTACAGTTGGTAATTTAGAAGTTATGTGTAACACAATCTGTTTTATTTTTTTTTTTGAGTCATGGAAAAAAAAATTTTCTGCATCAGATTTGACTCAAAATCTCTTTCTCTATATTTCGCCTAACAGGAAATATTTCCTGGCGACTGGAGACACGGAAATTTGAGCCAATGGAAACTTCATCTGAAGATGTTTGTCCTCTTAAAGCTCAAAAAAAAAAAAATTAAGTGAAATAGGAACTCGTTATTGACGTTAATAGCGCTTCTGGGAAACGTGTCTCAGTGCGCAGAACGCCGCTGCTGTCGGCGGTTGCGTGATGAATGCGGTGGCGGGACGCGTCTTTACCTGTGTGTTTGCGGCTGTGCATCTGCAGATGAGACAGCTTGAAGTAGCGCTTGTTGCACCCTGGGTAGGCGCACATGAACGGGCGCTTCTCGCTGCTTTCTGATCGCACTATGGCTGGAGCGATGCTGGGCACCCGCCGCACATCCTGCGCGCGCGCGCGCACGCACACACACACACACACACACACACACACACACACACACACACACACACACATTTGTATTTCAGGCTGAGCCACTCCAGGCAGAATTAACAAAAACAAGTGCGTGTGATCTGTCTGGTGGGGTTCATTATAATAAAATGATCATATATTCATTAGATGAGAATTAGCAGTAAAATGACCCCAGACTGAGTGCAGCCCAAAGGGAGCCGTTAGTCACGCCTTTTGGACAGACCCCCTTCCAGTGCGCCCCATCGCATGGCTCATGGCAGGAGGAAAATAACAGGAAAAAACACATGGCTGCAGGGACGAATTCAGCGTTTGGGTTTATTTGCTCTATAAATCGAAATATCTTTTTTTTTTTTAAAAAAAAGCATCTTGTTTCATGTCACCTGCTGCTGTTTACCTAATCTACTGACATGCCATACATGAAATGGTAATAATGTTCTTCATGTTTCCTTTAGCTGTCCTTCTGGCCCAAATGTTTCCACTTTACACCCCTCTTCCCACTCTTTTCTTTATCACTTTCTCCCTCTTTCCCTCCACACTGCCTCCCATTACTCCTCCTCCCCTCTTTGCAGCATCTGCTCTTCATTTCCTCAGCGTTTAGCGTAATGACCAGAGACTAAGAGGTCAGCCCTGTTCTAATTAGAACTGTTAACATTAAAGCTGTTAAGAGTCACCCACCATGCCCATGTGAACACTGAGACAAGAATAAGCTGCATCCACAGCATGTCAGCTGTTAGACAATACAAATAATTATTAATGTAATAAACATTTTATATTTTACTACACAATTTTTATTAATGCAAAATGAACTCGTTGCACTGCTAATTTATTATATACGGAGTCCTAATAGGCCCCACACTTAAAAATGTATAAATGTGTAAATATACAGCACTTGTTATACTGCCACCCAGTGTAAGGTTTATGCCACAGCTGCCCTAAATTAAAAGTACTGATAATTACCAAAATATATTTTTTAAGTTTCAGTAATAGTTAATCCATCAGTATGTGTAAGCTTTTCAATAAAAATGATATTTTTAAGACTAAAATGTATCCATTGTTGTTGTGCGTGAATTTTCAAATTTACAATAAATCAGAAAAAAATGGCAAAGCTCATTATTATTTTTTGATTAAGATGCCAAGTTATAGTTATTTACTTCATTCCTGAAGAAGTTTTCTTCGTCTCAATGGTTAAATATTACGCTTGAATCATTTCTGTTTTCTCAGAGGTCCAGGGTGCCACCTCAAATCTGGGTTTAAAAATGTGAATTTAATTCAGTGAATTCAGTCATTTTTAGTTTTACACAAAATTTTTCTAAATTTTTTGTTTTGTGAAGCTTTGTACGAATATATTGTGAAAAAAAACAAAATCCTAAAATGTGGTCTGATGCCCACTGACCTGAGGTCAGTTACAACTGTGCATGCTTTCAAAAGCAAACTTAAAACTTTTTATTCTCTCAGGCTCACAGTTAAGAACTGTCTGTGTGTGTGTGTGTGTGTGTGTGTGTGTGTGTGTGTGTGGCAATTTGCATTTTATTTCTATGTAATTTTTTGTTTTATTGTTTTTGTTTTTATTATTGTCTTAAGATATTGTACAGCTACAAAGTTTTTTAAAGCATATTTTGTCTTTTATGGTAAGCACATTGCATTTACATGTAATGAATGTGCTATATAAATAAAATTGCCTTTAATGCTGAGACTGTTTTATGGTACAGTCATTTAGCACCTGTAAGCTCGCACAGCTAGATGAAATCATTTTATGATTCAACACTGAGCTGAGGAAACATTTAGGTTTAAAAAAAAAAATCCCTAATGCTTCACCTTCATTTTGCGTAATAATTTAGATTACAATTCTGCATAGCCAGTTAGCTCCTTGTAGCTAGAGTAGCAAAAGCCAGCTAACTGTTTAAATGTGGTAGCTGCTGTTAGGCTAGCTTCAGCGATGACAAGAAAACTGTCAAGAAAGGTGACTACATGTAATAATAATATTAAAATAATATAATATTGGAAAAAAAACCTAAATAGAACTTTTTTTATTCAATTGATAATTAAATAATTCTAATTACATTATTCTAGATGTTTTTGACGTAAATATAATTTACTAACATAGTTATTCATCTTAAAAAAAATAACATCAATTTAATGAATTTTGACCACACTGGACCTCCGTACAAACAGCTGCGCTCTAACGAATAACATGTTCGTTGAAGGTTGATTTAAATCTGAGATCCACCAAACTCCCTCCATGAGAGTAAGTGTTATAATTAGCTGTTAGTTTTTAACACCGTGTAATAATGACTGCAGGTCGGTAATATTAATGAAGAGTGAAATTCCACAGCTGTCAGCTGTATTTCCTTTGGCAGTGACTGAGAATTAGTGTAATCCCTGCAATAAAAATATGGAGCAGAGCATCATTTTGCTGCTCAATCTGTTATCTCACTTTTTAGCAGCTCTTAAATTATACTTTAAAAGGCACAGGAGTGAGATATTGTTTACTCTTTTGTACTGAGCCAGATCTCAAAGAAAGGAACAGAGTGAGTAATGAAGCACACCCCAGAGAGAAAGATCTCAAAAGGTCCTGCTGTGGACTAAGAGCAGGTCTGGAGAATCTCCTGCTCCCTGTCCTTTAGAGCGGCTGACAGACAATAATTAAAATCGAATGATTTATTAACATGCTGATGCCTGTATGGAAACTGTATCGTTACCCAGTGTAACCCTGAGTGTGCGTGTTTCTCTGCTAATGGATTTGTGGAAAAAGATTCCTCTTGACTTTTAAAGCCGCCTCATAAGAAGCCCTGAATGTGTGTGTGTGTGTAGGTCTTCGTGTGTACGAGTTTGTAAATCTGTGCTCTGCTACATATCAGTATTTCCTCTTCACGTAGCCTGTTCATTGCATCAGACTCTCCACCACTCATCTTCCTCTTCAGTCCACCCATTTAAAAAAAAAAAAGTCTTGCTTTCTGTTTTCCCTCCTCTGTTTTAGACCTAAGGGTTTTTTTTTTTTTTTCAGATCTTGACACATAACCTGGCCTCAGAATGACCTCCTGACAAACAGTTAAGAGGCTGCAGTAGAAGCAGTATTATGAGTCCTACCTGTATTCCCCTGAAGACGCCGTGCGTGTGTATGCGATACTGCGTGCTGCAGCTGTATACCATCGGGGTGCTGGGGTCACTGTCATAACTTGCTGCATGGCTGCAAACACAGAAAGAGAAACAGCTGATTTGTGCAGCAGTTTTTTTACCTAAAAATCGACCATTGTTAAGCTGCCACCGTCGTGGTCTCTAAACCCACCAAGTACCAGACATCTGGCATCTGGAGTAGACTGGCAATAAGCATCCATGTTCATTGTCATGCACACATATTTATACATAAATTATTATTTTCCTGGGCAGCAGTTAGCACTCCTGTCTCACAAAAAGAAGGTTTTGGATTTAAATTTGCTGGTCATATCAGGACTTTGCAGAGGTGGGACGAGAACCTGAGAACATGTGACATCTGACCAAGTCGTCTTCAAGGTCTTTTCAGCGATTTTTTTTTTTGCTGGACGGGAACTATTCAGTCAATTCTATCAGCTCCAAAATAGCAGAATTGGAAGGATGATTTATCGGTCCGATGACTGATACTGAGTTGTTGGCCGGTGTTGCCAGCCTTTACTGCTACATCACACGTACTGCTGCATGTGTGCTGCGCTGACAGTGTGAAAGCTGCAGAAACAGGTGAGTTCATTTAGAAAAAGAACGACGCAGTTATTTACACAGCCCAGTGTGTCTTTGTGGTAAATTGCTGCCTATGTTTGGACATTTTAAAAGAATCTATATGACATACTGTATAAGAATATAGAGCAAAATATGAATCTAGCTGTTTTATTACTCTCCAAAAATTGGCCCCAAACAAGTGTACGCACACCAGATAATGAGGTGCAACAGCACATGAATCAATAACCTGGCAGCCTGGTAGAGTGAGCATACTGTGTGCAGGTAACATTATCCCAACACGGTCAGCCTGTAATACAACACACAGAGTCCACGGTACTGATGTCACCCGTGCTGGTCCATATTTGGTCCAAAGGGTTAAAGTTTTGCCTCAGTAACCGCTCAGACAAAATCAGCTGGCATACATCAAGGAAAAGGTGTGAAATTATATATTCACACAATATTCTTAGACTTGGCAAACATGGTAAACATGATAAAAATCAGCATATTAACATATTCATCAGCATCATTTGGTTACATAAACACCAAACAGTTCTAGTAGCTACTGTTTCTGAAAAGTTACCAGATTTAATTGTGAAAAAAAAAAACAATTTCTCTACAGCTGTTATTATTTTTTAAACAAAGATGAATATTTTACAGCTGATAATCAAGTAGCTGCTACAGAAACTCTTCCAGTCGTGCATCTCACACCGACTTAAAGGGCAGAACAAAACCTGTTCTGTCTGACACCGCTGCCTGAGTCACCTCTCATATCTTCTTATGATAACACCCAGAGACACAGAAAGCTCTTGTCTGTGAAATGTGTTATATTTCAGTCTGTCTAACCAAACGAGGAGGATGGGAGTTTGCATCCTGTGCCGCTGCAGTGGAAACATACAACATACAGCCGCGCTCATATAAGGTGCTCTTTGTCTGCCCAGATTATCCCAAAGACAGAAGGACGGCTACCGCAACTGCGCGCGCATTCAATCATCTTTGTGAGTATATGAGGTTATTAATAGTGGGTGATATACTGTACATAATGAGACACTCAAGTCAGTCAGTTCTGTGACAATCTCCGTACTGTGAGGGTGGACAGATATGGATGTGGCGGCAAATGTTTATGGACCAGCATAAAGACGTTATTGTTACATCACGTAAGTAAGACCAAAGGAGAAGACATCTAGAAGAAATAACTATTAAATGAAGAGCTGATTTAAAAAATGCAGTTCTGTAAAATGTTAAGGGTTCCCTCAAAAAAAGAGACATGGCTGTCCATTAATTCCATGTTGTCACGCCGCTGAGACGGCCAACATTATCCTGTGGTGGCGAAGCTTGAAACAAACATTTTAGAGCCTAAATCCAAGCAGCAAGAAGGAGAACAAAGTGCAAAACACAAATGTCCCAGCGGGATACAAACCATGGATGACAAACCTGCACCTCATGCCATCTCCATCCCGTCAGCCTGGAATCAATAAGGCATTTCTCATCTTATATATCTGCAGCTGGGGCAACAAGGCATCAACGCCAAATGTGCCTAATGGGGAGAGGCAGGAGCAAGCTGAGAAAACTGCATCATATCTGTATAACACAAGACTACAGCAGGTAGTTAGTTAGCTTAGCATAAAGACTGAAAGCTCTTCAAAAAGATACCAAAAACACAGATTTGTTGTTTTTGCTCTAAAGTGTTTGTGCTGAAGAAAGACAGATATGATAAAGATGTAGTGACAGGTGGGTTTTCTTCCCTTCTTTGGGCTAATGTGAGCTCATCAGATGCTGGCTCCAGCTTCATATTTGGAGGATGCGGTGCAAAATGTTTTAACTCAGGAAGAAGTGTATATCTTGAATAAAATACCTGCATATCCACGTAACTTTTGAACAGTTTATATAGTCACAGCAATAGCTGGTAAAAGCTAAGGCTTCAGGCATGGCTGGTCTTTCAAGGCTGAGCTCTGATGAACTTCAGATTCATCACATAATACACAACGACAAAGAGCTTCCACGCTTCCATACCGAGTCCTCAGAACAGCAACAGCTGTAAAAGAGTCACGGTCTCCTTTTCGGTTTAAGCAGTTATATCCATAAACCGTCATAAAGTCTAAAGGAGGTATGCTTCTCAAATATTCCATATCCTCCTTGTTTGTGGGATTTAACAGGAAGTCAGCAGAAGCAGCATGGACTCTAGTGCACATGCTCCATAAGCCCAGAAATGCAAAGAGCATCTGCAGAAACATGAAGATTTGCATGCTGTTGATGGCTCTCCTTAACACACCCATGACAGGAACACACGTGATCACAAAGCTAATTGTACCACAAATCAGTACGTTATGATACTGAGAGTATAATGCCAAACGATCAGAGCTGCTAAACCAAATCGCAGTTTTTAAATCTAAATACTGGGAAGGGACCAATGTGGACTTCCTCTGTAAGCTCAGCTCCCCTACACTTCCTCTTCCTCAAAGTCCTGCTCCTCCTCCTCTTCTCGCTGCTTTCCTTTCTCGTCCTCGTCGTGCTCACTACTCCCTCACACCTCCCCTCCCTTTCCCCTTCCATCACAGACAGCACAGAGTCAGAGACACGGAGAAAGAGTAAAATCACACGGTAGACATGAAGCTGTAATCAGTTTAAAACTTTAAGTGGACAAAAAAAAAGATATTCATACCAGATTTAATGAGCCTCGGTCCACACACACACACACACACACACACACACACAGTTAACTAAGATGAATGCCTTTTGGCTCGCAGCAGAAAACCATTTGTGAGTCGACACAGACGCCGACCAGCAACAAGCTCTGCGGGTCACAGTGACATACAGCACAGCGCATGCTTCTCAGTGCTTTTAAGATAGTCTGAACAATGCTGACACTTCACTGATTACTTTTGTTTTTAATTGGTTTCTGGCTGACAGGAACATGAGAAGTCCTGGGAAAACTTATTAGATGCTCTACCCGGGGACAAACGCGAGCACTTAGTTTTTCAACTTCACATTAATTATCAGCAGGTTAAAATCTAAGAGCAAAGATTTTTCATAACTTAGAACTTGTTAATATTGATCACCTTTCACCATATCCAAACTTCGCCTGCATATTCTTGGCTTCCTGTGAGCAGGTAAACTGCACTATAATTACTTCTAACACAGTCTTAGGTTACGATGCCCTCGGAAACATTCACCGGTCTATATTTAATGTTGCCGCATCTTTTTTGGAAAAACAAACCCACGCTTGACCTTTCAGTGCTGTGCTTATGTTTTGTTTCTGGGTTCTCTCAGATTATTTTCATTTATTAAACGCTCAGCTGCTGTAAATTTGCTCATGCATTACACTAGCATCGGCGTGTCAAAGAACAGGCCGCTTGCAATAACAAGTACCGATTATAGTATGTTGAACATGACCAAACTAATAAAAAGTCCTGGTGTCATGACTTGTCGTCGAGATCCCCGGGCACATGCCTAAACTGATGACAAATACGAGCGCAACCGCCTACAATAAACCTGCAAACAATAATCAGCCACAATAACATCTCGTCCATCAGTACTGCCTGATATTGTGCAGCTCCTTATTGTGTCACCTGTGCTCGGTTGCATTGTGATCAGGGGAATGTGGCAGGCAGGTCAAACCCTCGGGCTCCTTTGCCCTGCTGGGGCAGGCTGCTGCCATTGGGAGCACCATAGCTACGTAGGCTGGAGGGTGTCAAAGTAACATCCATATTAATGTCAAGGTAACAATGTTTTGTCCTGCAGCAGAAAGAACCCCCACCCCGACAGAAGACCACCGCTCATCTGCTGCTTCTCGGGACCCCATCAAGACTAAAAGTCAGAAATCGTTTGACTAATAAGACGGTCGACGTCATTCACTTTGCTCAGTGGCTTCAATGCTGTGGTTGATCGGTGGTTCAAATGAATGTTCTTACCTGCTTGGCGGTAGATGCGCCTCCATTTGGAACAATACTTTTAGTAAGTCACAGTAAAGCTCTACATTCAACAGTGCAATTTGTGGAGTTTACAGCAAACAGCAAAACATTTTTTTTAAAACTTAATTTTAAAGGATTTACTTTCACCTTTTAAATGTTCCTCATACTTCTGCTACTCATATTAATAACAGCAGCAGGAAAGTTCTAGTAGAAGCAAGTTTCACCACTCAGCTGTTGCACATAAATATCTAAAGATTCTCTGAATGCCACGTCTCACTCTTATAATGTCTCTGATAACAGGAAGGCTAGAATTAAGTAAGGCTGGTATATGTTGCAGTAACTTATGCTGTTAAAACAATCTTACAACAGTGATGTCCTTCTAATGCCGGGCTGATACAAATGACCATATTTAAACAGATAAATACATATTTTCCTGAGCCCAGCGTCTTCCATATTGCAGTACCTTAAACCTTGAACGCCAAACCCGTGTTTTACTGGCTTTTCTGCACCTCGACATCAGAGCGGCAATGCGTCTTCTTCTGTGAGTCTCGCCACTCTCTTCTACCTCATCTAAACCAAACCTGACAGACTCCTGCTGCTTAAAGAGAGCGATGGATGAGTTCCTACCTCTTTATGGTGGATGCCAGTGTACTGACAGGGTTCCATGCCACACACTCCAACTGAGAGGTCATTTGATATAAATTTTCACCGCTGTGGAGGAAAAACAAAACGTAGAAGAAAAGCTCATGAGCGGTGCAGTGGACTGTCAAGTACCAGGACACGGTTGAGTGTGTGTGTGTGTTTGTGTGTGTGTGCGTGTATTAATTTGTGCAGCTATGCTGGCTTTTGTCATCCCCTGTAGAAGCACATTAATGAAAAATACCAACACACACAAACACCCACACAGTCACAGGTGGAGCTCAGATTAAAAAATGTTCCTCGGACACCAAGAGAGCCAAATGATCCCATTACAGCCATCTTTCATTAAGCGCAGCAGACTCGAGAATCATTCTTCAGACCTGCCATGTGTTTAAATACCTCACACACACACACACATATACACACAATGGATTTATAGCTCTCACCCCTAACACCGCAGTCCCTCTATCACACCACCTGCAGGCTCATAGAAGTGGATGGGGTAGATGTGGTGCCTGGTACCCTGCTCATTACGCAGCTATTATTTTACAGTACAACAGGGGCACGCGGCCAAATGGTATTTCTGCTGAAACGCTTCTGGAATGGAGACTGAGCAACAAGATTTAAAGCAATGATCCATGACATTTTAAAATAAATATGCATCTGCTTTTCTTCTCTGACTGAACCCATTGCTGACCATCTATTTTAAGACCGTTATCCCTCCTAATTTTTTTTTTTTTCTGTGCCGTAACACCCAATGTGTGTTACAGCAGGCCTTTCCTGGAAAACCCCTCATCCTCACAGGTGACCTGCAGAAGAAACAAGATTTTCTTTAGAATAAAGATAACGAGTATTTACCTCAAGCAGCAACAGCTGCCAACGGAGGTCAAAAAGAGCGCAACTATCAAAATACAGGAATAGCAAATCCCTATTTTTGGACATATAAGAAAATACACAATGAACTATGTAGGCACCACAGCACACCAGCGTTAAAAGAACTAACTATATTTCTCATTCTTATGAAGACACTGGGACTGAACCTTTTATGTCTGAGGCAACCACAGGCTTGAATTTGCTCACCAAAGTTTGTAAAATAAAAAGTAGGAAGTGGTAAAAATAAGAAATGATGGAACCAATCTGTGTGATAAGTAAGAAGTGCATGCAGACGGAGGTGGCTGGTGTAGCAGGGGTGTAAAACCTACAAACTACCACCTCTTTACTGTTAGCTTCCTCCATGCTATGTTAGCACTGCTACTGACCATATAGTGAGATAACACAGATTTGAAGAACACACTGAACAGACTGGCCAGTTATCATCAATACCAAATCCAGCTTTTTGAGTCAGGATCAGACCAGCATGTGATTCTGACATCCCTACGTAGTTTGGGCTGCTAGCAGTAAACATGCTGTTCCCATCTCCGTGCAGTGGATGTCAGTGGAATTCAGTCTGTGGTGCTTAAAATATTCAATAAAACATCCACTCATCTTTGTAGGGAAGTTTGTTGGTAATAATTTATAACCAGGCCTCTTACCTGAAAGTATAACCATCACAGCTAAGTGTCAAACGCTGACAGTCAACAAAGCCTGACACTACTGATAATATCCATCCATCCATCCATCCATCCATCCATCCATCCATCCATCCATCCATCTTCTTCTAATTATCCAATTCAGGGTAACAGGGAGCTGGAGCCTATCCCAGCTGTCAGAAAGGCCCCAGCCTGGACTCAGCAGTGCTAACCACGGTGCCGCCTTTAGCTACTTTTAACGAATAATAATAATACCCATCAGCCTGGCTATGGCCTTTCAGTGCTACTTCGTAGATGTGAATAACAGCACACGTTTTTAGACGGTCTCTCCAAGGAGACATTGTATTGCATTAAGCTTTAAACATTTAAGTAACAAGTGTAAAACGAGCGCTAGTAGATGATCTCATGCTAGTATTGGACAGGTGTGTGTTTGTGTGTGTGTGTGTGTGTGTGGGGTGGGGGTGGGGGGTCTCAGACAAACTGCCTGAGCAAACTGAGGGACTAACTGAATATGCAAAGAGTGACTCACCACCGGCCCTCCACCGGCCCTCCACCGGCCCTCAAGAAGTCAAATCACGTCTTAGGAAACAAAGTTTTGGAATTGTATGCAAATGGTCAAATTTCCCATCAGTCCAACAAGAGTCTGAGCGCTTAGTTCACTTAACTGATACAGCAACAGTTCAGATCATTGTGTGCAGCTTTTTTCACTTTGACAAAAGCCAGAACCCCCCCCCCCATGGATTAATAAGACCATGTTTTAATTTCATGTTGTTCCAGCAGCCTGCAGAGTAAGTACAGGCCTGTTGGTACCAGGCTGTGAGATCAGACTCTGACTCAGTTATGAGTGTGAGTTTGAGTGGATATCAGTTATGTTTATGACTAAGACGCCCCTCAGTCTCTCTCTCTCTTTCTCTCTTACACACACACACACACACACACACACACACAAATCCATCCCTGCTGTGATATTCACAGAGAATTTATCATGCTGGTCCATCGATGGGCAACATTGAAGCAATGGCATGTGAAGAATGTTATATTTAGAAATCAGAAGCACACACAGCACACAGCCTGCTTAGAGTCCTTCATTTATTAACCTCAGGGGAAGCTTACTGCAGCTTTTAAATAGGTTTGCACAGGTAGCTCACTGTGGAATATTATCCACAAGTGGAATATGTTGTGGTTACATTAACTGTTTTTGTTTCTGTAATAATTTTACTTACAGTAACTGCAGTAAGTACCTAGCACAAAATGAACACAATGTTGACGTGTTTTAAGAAACTGAGCAATATTTCTTGAAACTTTTATTTCTGCTATGTGGGAGGATAAGGGAGGATAGGAAGGGTCTTAAGGTTAAGATGGGGTGTGGCTGGAGGTGAAATGGCCATGTTTGATGGGTGAAGGAGTATAAAGACCCACATAAAAAGGTTTTTTTTACACAGGTGCATATTTGGTAAGTTTTGACAGAGACAGTGGCTGCCTGCACACGTAGCTGGGCTGCAAACAATGACCAGAACAGGAAGTCTTGTCACAGATTTTACTTTTGTGGGTATCAAACCAGTTCATCCAAACCCCAAAACAGGCCACTGCCCCCAAGAACCTAGAAGTTATACACTATATGGACAAATGAATGGGCCACACCTGTTAATCTTTGAATTCAGGTGTTTTCAGTCCAATTGCCACAGGTGTATAAAACCGCGTATCTGGCCATGAAGTCTGCCTTTACAAACATTCATGAAAGACTGAGTCGTTCTAAAGAGCTCACTGAATTTGGGTGTGGTACTGTGATAGGATGCCACTGGTGCAACATGTCAGTTTCTCCCCTCCTCAGTATTCCGTTGTATTATTGCAAAGCGGGAGCGTTTCGGAGCAACAGCAACAGCAGTGTCAGACCAGGTACATTTACAGAGCGGGGGTGCGAAGTGAGGAAACGCTGCAAACACTCTGCTGACTCGGTTACTGGAGAGTTTCAAGCCTCCTCTGGCATTAACATCAGCACAATAACTGTGCGCCGGGAGCTTGGCGGCGTGGCTGAGCAGCTCCTGTAGGTGTAACGTGTGGGCGGCCCAGTGTTTTTGTCCACATAGTGTATGAGAAGAAGTGGCTTCCCACTTTGCTCAAGTCAAAATGTTGACAGCACTTTTTTTCTTCCCATTTTTCATCTTCACCACTGTAAACAAGGTAATCATAGAAGAGCTTGCTTTTCCCCAGCTGCTAAGTTTTTATTATTTTCTATTTGATCACATTTGTTCAGGACATATGAGCCTGTGCCAGCCAGACTGAACAGAACCACGAGAAGCTACAGAACATCACAGAGATGACACAGGTATGTTTGGGGCAAAAAATGCTTTTTTCTCTTGGTACTTGTGTCAGATTGATTATTGGTGTCAGCGTCACTATCACGGATGCACAAAAGTCATCGAGTCGAAACACAGTCAGCTGAGAGCTGCCAGGGTCGGGTGAGGAACTCTTCAGTCACAGCAACAGTTGCGTTTCACATGTGACACTAGATGCTCACCTAATCCCGTTCTGAGAAAATCCCTGCCATTTTCCCCAAACGGTTTCCCGGGATCACTTGTGTCACCTCCTGGCTTGCTGTAACAATGTCACACTTAGGGGGAGCCTTGTGCTAAAAAGTCCTTTCATTCAACGCTGCAGAAAGCACTACCCAAGCAGTGAAAGAAGGGTAAGCTGCCCATCAACCATCGGTGCAGTTTCATGACAAGAAAACAGACTTATAGCTGCGGTTTCTCTCAGCAGTTTGTTGAGTGGAAATATTTCTGAAACATAGTGTTCCAGTCATTCATCCACTGCAGCAAATCACTGCTTTGGAAACTGTGATTTAACCGTATGAGAAGCAGTCTGCTGTCAGTGAAGACATTGCCTTTATTTTCTTCATTTTAGTTTTTATTGGATGAAAACAAACCCTGTTTTAACTTATATCTAAGAGCCATATCAACCCAAACTGATTCATATCATAAACAGTAATACAGATCACTCTGCAAGTCATCATAAACGCAGAAAGCGCTGCCCTGTTTTAATCAGAAACTGCAGGTAATGTTGCAAAAATGGTGTTGAAACAATTTTACAATCAGAGGATTTTATGAAAGAGTCAGTGAGAAGGACGCTGCAGGCTTTTCACATCTCGCAACAGTGCAACCGCAGAAAATGGCGTGACTCCTGCTTGGACGTCACCCGTCCTTGAAGAAAATATCAGAGTGTTTCACAGCAATTAGAACCCCGGTAAGGGATCGAGAGTAAATTCTCTGCAGCCTTGTCGGTGAGGAAGCGAATAAACATAAAAGACTTTTCATGATGTCCTTCAGCTGTTTTCAGGTGTATATGCACTGAAAGGGGACTAATCTACATACAAAATCACTTGAGAAGTACTCCTATGCTTCTAATAGGCGCACGAAAACTGAAACAAGCAAGAAGGCGCAAAAGGGAAGAAGACCAAAAACAAAGAAGGAAACTGCAATGGCAAGCAGACCTGCTCCTGAAGGTGAACATCCTGTTAAGGACCGCATCCTGCCACCTCTCACTGACTTTAGTTCAGCACGAAAACAATCAACAATGGTTTCTGAAGCATTTCCAGATTTGACTGCTGCCGATTGTTCGGTGTAAAAATAGATTTTGAAGAGGTGTGTGTGCCGCAGTGGGGTTACCTGTTGTAAGGGGTCCTCAGCAGCAGAGCCTGGCTGCTCGCACAGCTGTCTGAAGGTGTGTGACATCCATAAACAGGAGGAGGTACAGGATACTGCTGCTCACCTATAATACCCACACAGACACACAGTGCTATATATATAATATGTGTAGTGAGATGTGAAAAGGTGTCTTATGCAACCAAATGGACAAATTAGGAAGGTTCAGTTCCTCAGTATCTTTTCTTCTTGTGGTTTCTTAAAACAAAGAGTTGTGATGTTTTCTCTCTCTCTCTCTGTCAACGGCTCCCTCGACGTTCCCCTTCGTTCCAAAATCCCTCTCTGCTCTAATTCACCAACTTATCTTTGCTGTAAAAATCACCGGAAATGTGCAGCTCCGGTTCCATAAAACACCCCCATTTAAATATTTACCAATAGCACACAGAGAGGAGGGATTAGAGAGAAAAGTGGGTGGATGAAAGAAGTTTTAGGAGTCAGGATGTGGCTGATTTATACCTCCGACATGCAAGGTCACCGCAGAGGGATCAGAATAGGGGGACATGACACTCCCTGGGTGAGGGGCCGCTGGGCTGCCATACACACAGCTGTGCATTCACACAGAGGCTTTAAAATGCACTTAAAGCTCTATTTTTGTTTTAATTGGAATAGAATCTGACGGATTGTTGTTTTGAGAAAGATGACTTCTGGTTGAAGGAGTTTGGTTGCCCTGCAAAAGCAAAAGACCTCCAGCAACTGAATGTTTTGGTCCAAACTGGCATCTGTGTACTATTTTTTTTTTAAATTATGAGGTCATTCTGCAACAAGTGCAACTACTATTTATTTCTAATTAGCTCAGCAGAGTAGTCGAATGGTACTTTTTAGCATATGCATCAATAGGTTTTCCAATAAACTAATGTTTTTTTTGAAAAACTATAAAAAAAATTGGAATAAAATTAATTTTCTTGAAGAAACCAGCTGTTGGTAGAGCTTGTGCTTTTCCCTCTCATTTTCCACGCTCCTCCTGCCTTGTTTTATACATATAATGTAGAATAAATGGCAGTGATTTATCCCAAAAATTAAGACACAAGATGAAGCAATTACAACAGTTTGGTTAGTTTCAGTTTTTTTGCCACACACGCTGCTGCACTTGTAGAGCAGAGAAGCAAATTTGCAACAACAACAACAAAAAATCACGTTTGTTCACACACGCCGACACGCTGAAACCCACGCTCGCACATACCCATGGTGTTCTGCTGAGTCAAAGCGTCTTCGTGTTTGAAGGAGTGGTTGGAGAACTGCGAGCTGTGGTGTGTGGGAGTGTGGCCGTAATTGCTGGCCCCATCGAACGCAACTGTGCCGTAACCTGCAACGCAGAAAGGGGAATAAATACATCAGTACGGGCTGAAAAACATAACAGATCACACATCATTCCCTCGGTGCCAGTGACATGAACGTCGTCACCGAATCGCATCAGTAAACAGAGCGCTGCCTGCATTTTATGTGTGTAATTTCAGGCATTACATTTTCAGGATGGGGTGGAAACTTTTTTTTATTTTATCCAGAGAGCTTTACTGATAAAGGTAAAGTAACCAAAGGGCCACCTATAAAACAACTGAAGGAAAAATTTATAATAAACTCCTAAAAATATTAACTGCCTTCCTCTGCAGCATAGACGTGCATCGCTGAAAGAGGAAACGATGACTCGAACGTTTATGAGCAAAATCATCAGAGTCAGCCAATCTCATGCCTGATACTGAAACGTGCAGCGCAGTGCAGAGACATGTATGCATCAGCCGGGGTCTGGGATTAAAAAGCTTTGGTTTGCACACAGAAGGTAACAGGTCAGTTAGAAAGCAGCACAGACTCACTGCAATCATTCATTAACATAATAATACCATTTATATATATTTTCCCCCCTTTTTAAGATGTTGTAGGCCAGAATAAGACGCAGTGGAGCAGCTCGGACATTTGGGATGTGGTTTATGTCTGATTTAAAAGATCCCAATTAATTAGTCGTGTTATTAACATGAAACGTGATGCATTTTGGACCTCAACATTCTCATACTCAGAAAATTAGAAAAAGCCTCATTTATGATGTTTCTTTACACAGATTTGAAGAATTTAAATGTGTTTTTAATGACTTCATTCTAAGTGGTGTTAATCTTACTTTGCCACAGAAATATTAAAAAATAATAGTCACCATGGCATAATGCGTACAATCCGCCCGATGCATTTACACACAGTTTAGATCAGAGACAGACTGAAGCACACACCCGCTCACTTCCCTGAACCCTAGAACACTAACGCTGGGCGATGTTCACCCACGCGATTGTCGTCACGTGATTTTCATTGTGTTGCCGCTGTCTGAGTTCCATGCAGAATTTATACGGTCAAAAAAATGAGAAAGGCGGCGAGCCATTTTTCCTCTCTCCCACGCCCACTCGGTGATGCAGGGCTGGACAAGGCTCACATGTCCCACGAATGGATGGACCGAAGAACAAGTTCCCAGTTCTATTATATTTAGGAATTTTTTTCATTAACAATGCCACAATTTTTTGCTAATTTTAGAGCCTTTTACAGCCCCCTCCCTTTGTTTGTTTTATATTGTTTTACTTTAATCTGCCATGCACTGGTGTACTTTAAGATATTTTGATGGGTATTATGTTTTATCACGTATATTATGTTGAGTAAAATATACCCGGCGTTAAGGATGGTGTTACAAAACAGCTCATTAGTGCTCTGGGGTTAAGAAAGATCTGCGCTTGACACCCCAGACTAGACCTGACTCATGACTTAGACTGACCTAAAGGGCACAACACACTCCCATAAATCACTCACGCACACACACACACACACACACATTATCTCTCACATGCATGCCTCATTAATTAAAATACAGCACTTTCACTGACTTTACCCTGTAAATCGGTGGGTGAGAGGTGAGGGGAGGGGGAAGAGAAAAAACTCATTACACACATCCATTTATCTTCCTCCTTTTTCTCACTCGGTCTCTACGTATGTTTGAGTGTGTGTGTCCATCCATGTATCAGGACATTTTTGCTGCCTCCTTGAAGTCCACCACTGAGGTGAGAAGGGATGAGGTCAGTTTGTGTTCAGCTGGAAAACTCTGGAAACACCCGATATTCTCCTTTTACACTCAAAGTCATTAACAAATCTTCAAAGTTGTGGAAATCAATTTTACAATTCTCTCAGATTTAAATACGAGGTGATCACGAGTATTTTATGATTATCTAAATATTACGGTAAATATACGTCAATATTAGGGTAAAAACTCTGCTGTAAAATTCACGTATTTCCTCTAAAATTCTGCTACATTTTGTTAATTTTGTTGTTCCAATGACACAAAAATGTCAAACTGACAGAATAATGGAAAAGTGTGTGTGTGTGTGTGTGTGTGTTGGTCCCTGTGTGACCTCGCTGTGCTATCACGCTCTACTGTGTGACCCGAGTCCTGCTGTTAGTTTGTTTGTCTGCGCTCGTCCAGCCACGGCGGGGAGCAGATAAAAACAGGTTAGAGGTCGGCCTCGCTCTTTGATTGCAATGTTATTCCTAAATGATCTGCTTGATAAGCATGTTATTACTAATTAATCAGCTGGGTAATCGCTAACAGATGAATTATCCTGCCTGAAAAGAATTTTTAAAAAGTTTAAGGTGTGACGCACAGACGCCATGAATCCCGTCGTTGACACAGTGTTGATTACTGAGCTGTAATTTGGTTAAAACGAAGGATTTTCAGTTGAACTTAGTTTCACAGAAAAGAAACAAACGCGGCAGATTTCAGATCATTTACACTCCAAAAATGAAGGTAATCAATATAAAAATGTTTAAGGATGTTAACTGAAAAGTTTTTTTGGCCTTTTCAAATTAAAATGACATCTAAACAAGCATGATTAAGCTGTGAAATGTGAAAAACTCTAATAGTGGATATTATGACTTCAACACACCGATGCCTCGACGTCCACAACGTCCTTATTTTAATTGTAAGCGGACGATCGCATGATGCATTTCCTGTGTGTTGTCCTAAATAATGCTGCAGTCATGCATTCACTCACACATTAAGCTGCAATATAAATCATAATACTGTTGAACTTGACTGCCAGAATTTGTAAAAGTATTTAAACTATTCAGATAAATTTTATTGAAACGAGAGTTTTAGATAAAGTTGTTTATAAATTAGAATTATGATGGTTCTTTAAGTCTATGTTCTGATTTCCACAGAACATACGCTACTGTATACAAACATAAACCTCCCAAAAATTATTTTATAAGATAGTCAGGCACAAAAAAAAGAATGAGCATAATTACTGTTACTTTACTGCAAACTTCAGTGACTCCAAGTCAAAGCGCCCGCTGCAAAACATCCAAAGAAGTTCACGGATGCGACTTGCTTATAATTGTCTGGTCTGATCTGGTCTTTTAAAGGGCCGTTTGCACAAGCAGCACTACAAGCACACACATCTGTGGCTTAAACATTGACACCCAAAGCCTGAATAATAACGACACCATTTCAGAAACAAACGGGGATTTTCTGTCGCTGCATCGCCGTTCAACAACCTGTGTGTGCTTTTAAGAAGACGTCTCTGTTCGTGATGCACTTGGTCAAACCGAGCTAAGATGTCACGCCAGAGACGCGACACATCGGCCGGTTTAAGAGGCATGAAATAATTTTTGGTGTATTGACTAATCACAGACAAATCTATGAGCGAACTTCAGATCTGCATACGGTAGGTGAAATGAGTAAACTTTGGTAAATTAAAGACTGAGTCGGTGAGTATTTCTTCTTCTACCTTTATTTTAATTTGTCTTGTTCTAGAAAAGTGAACTTCACCTTCTGATGCAGAGAGAAGACAAGACTTGTGGTGTTGAAGTGAATGATAAAACAAAATCATACCAAGACTTCAATCTTCATCTATTCTTTAAAATCAGCTCTAAAACTGGTGATGACACTCATGATGACCTGACTTTACCCTCACCAAGACTCACACACACCCTACCTGTCTGGTTGCGGGCTGCCTGCTGCGTATCCATGCAGTTGGTCAGGTACGGCGGATTGCTGAACATCCTGCTGGGGGGCTGGTGGTGGTGCGGGGCGGCCACAGGCGGCGGCTGGGTCGGGGCTGGCGGAGGAGGGGGTGCCCCGAATGCTGCCCCATACCTGCAGGCCCCGGTCCCTGTGAACTGCCCCGAGAAGTGGACGGTGAAGGCGCTGAGGCAGTGGGGGTCTGCGTCGTGGTGGTGGGGGTCACTGGTGGCCCCCCAGCTGGGCTCCTGTTTGATGAAGGAGTGCGCCCCCAGGGAGGAGTGGGGGGCAGTCAGGGAGGGGTAAGGGGAGGCAGCGGTGTGGAAGTCCAGGACGGGAGCCCACTGAGGGGCCGTGCTGACGGGCAGGGCCGGGCAGCCGGGACTGGGGCCCGCCGGGACTGGGGGCAGCAGGGAGTTTAGGTCACGTACATCTGAACCCATTGTGGTCCAGGGAAGAGAACTGGGATAAAAGAAGGCTATTTTTAAATCTGATCTGTCTCCCTGTGTCCACCTTCTTAATCCTTGAGAGTCTTTCAGTCACTGTAAGGAGTACCTCTTCTCTTTCACAAGTCTTATTTGAATCAGTCGTTTACGACACCACAGGCAGGCGCTCTGGAAACTCCTCAAGTCCGACAGAAGTTCATGGCAACGCAACAAACTATCTGCAGCCAAGTTTCTCAGCAGAAGTAGTAGAGGAAGAAAAAAAAAACCAGAGAAAAATGGCCTAAGTGCTCAGTTGTGATCTTCAGTTTTTGTCCACAGAAGCAGTAAACAGGTTTTGGCTCAGAGAGATGGAGTCCATTCAAGAAGGAGCTCAGAGCTTTCTCTGTGAATGGAGAAAGAGGAGTGAGGAGAAGTGAGGAGGAGTAGCCCTCTTTCCCTCCTCTCTCTGAGCCTGTGTGTGTGTGTGTGTGTGTGTGAGAGAGAGAGGAGGGTGGAGGGGGTGGAGTCAGGAGGTGATGAGGGACAGCACCCTCTGACTTCATTCATCTGCTGCATGCTGAACAGTCACTCACATGCACACACGCAGGGAAATAAGGCCGAACTTTGACCTCAGCGACAAAAAATAAAAGCAGAATCGTGTTATTCACATATTTTAAAAATTACGGGAATAAAAATCGCCAACAAGCACAATTTTCTTCCAGTCTGTCGATAATCAATCTCCCAAGTGCCACTCTGTAAAACCTTAAATCTATTTTATTACTGACAGGTAGATACGGTAGCTAATTTCAATGCATTTAATACTGCAGGCCTACAGTTAATTTTAGACATAATATAACCTACATATTTGTAGCATATTTACCTTAAAATATAAAGCACCTTGAGGAGAGTGTTTGTTGTGATTTAGGGCTATACAAATAAAACTGAATTGTATTGAATTTCTGATAGAAAAAGGGAGCGCAGAGTGTTTAAACTCACCTGCGCAGACAAATGAGGCCCGGCCTGGAGCAGCAGTCAGCTTTAAATAGAAATTAAATCCCCCTCCTCCTGCAAAATGAGCATTTCATATAGATAAAACTATTATAACCTAATTATTTTTTAGCTTATTTTAAAAATAAAAACGAGGGCGGGGCTCGCGGTCTAATTTAAACGGTAGCGCACGAACGCGCCGCGCGGCCGTAAATCTTGTGGACCGCGCTGTCGGGGCCTACGGTTGTATTTGTTATTTTCTTTAGCACATTCGCTTTAGTTTATTCCGTGAAAAGCAGCTGACACATTAAAATCACACTAACCCTAAAATAACACTGAGAGTGAAACCTGCGGATTATGGCAGCCTAAAGGCCGGAAAAAAGAAAACATCATTAAAAAATAAATAAATAAATACACAGCGTCCATACATTCATAAATGAATGGTGATGCGCACGACGTTGGTTTAAAAGTAAGCTTAATATTTTGCTCGTGCAACGAAAACATAGTTCAACGGTTCAGGGTGACGTTATCGTTATGGCTATAATAACAGGTCGGTTAATTCCAGGAATTCCCTCCCTGTCTCTCTCTCTCCTCTGGGAATAATTGCGATAAGCCTTCCCAAAGTGTCCGTGAAAAGTCCGTTTGTGTTCAAATTTCCATGTGCGCGTTTGCTGACCGCCTGCTTGAATAACGGTTCATTTCCTGCAACGCAAACGTCACTGTTAACTTTCGCCACCTGCGTCAAAACGCTGAGAACATAGCGCAGGAAAAAAAGGGGGGGGGACCTGACCTGACCTCCCGAGAGTCTAAAAAAATAAATAAATAAAATAAATAAATAAGGAAAAAATGAAGAACAAGAAAAAAAAACTTATTTTATTAAAATTAAAGCACTTTCTGTGTGGGCAACAAGCTTTAAAAAAAATTATGTATTTTCGGTCCTTCAACGCGAAAACATTTTAAATAATTGATATGACTACCTTTAAGTATTTCTGCTTCCAGTTTAACTCTTTATACTATCACTAAATAAAAAAAATAAAAAAAATAATAATCGAGCTCTGCTTTGGGGCATTTTTATTATTACTGCAAACCTTCAGTTAGCGTGAATATTTTCTAAAATATTAATCTATTATTTTTTAAAATAAATATTGCAGCTTTTATCCAAAGTACAAACCACATTAGCATTTAAGAGCTCATTTACCATCCTGTGATTCTGGTTTCTCTTAGTTTTCAGTAATTTCAAGTAAATATTATTTGGGCTGTATTTATATGATGATACCAATCAGGGTCATTTTGACTCCAGTATATAATAATTGAAATAAACACACCATAAACACCAGGCTGCCCAGAGATGGAATCTCTCCATCATGCCCCGCCTCCTCCCAGCAGGACATGCCCGAAACACCTCAGGCAGCAGGTGTCCAGGAGGCATCCTGGTCAGATGCACGAGCCTCCTCAGGTGGCTCCTTTCCATGAAGAGGAGTAGCGGCCCGCCTGAAGGACCAAGCTCTGCAGCCCCCTGAGTCCAGACACTCGTTAGAGGAAACTTCTTTCTGCCTCTAGTAAACCCATTCGTATTCTTTCAGTCACTACCCACAGCTCGTGACCACAGGTGAGGGTAGGAACCTGTAACTCGACAGCTTTGCTTTCAATGCCAACTCTTTCTTCACCACAATGAACCAATACATCTTCCACCCCAACATGTCTTTCAGTCTCCTGCTCCACTTTCCCCTCACTCATGTACAAAATCCTGAGATACTTAAGCTCCTCCACTTGGGGCACTCCACCTTTTTCCAGGTAAGAACCATGGCCTCAGACTTGCAGGTGCTAATGCTAATCCCAGTCATTTCATACTCAGCTGCAAACCGCCCCAGTGTGAGCTGGAGATCACTGCCTGACAAAAGCTAAGAGATCCATATCATCTACAAAAAGCAGCCACAAGATCCTAAGCTCTCTTTTGCCTATGTGACATGGCCAGGGCACACCCCAGCGGTGTCAGGTAGATCCACTGATGCCTGCAACGTTCCAGTACCACCTGAGGGCCTCCCTCTGCACACCCCTCTGCGTCAAGTATTTCTGTTTTAATTTAGCTCATACCTGCATCGCTAATCAAAAAATAATTTTGCTAACTGTGTGTAAAGGATGTTTACGCTGTTATTCCCAGGAAAGAAACTATTTTCTTCTTCTCCTGCCTCCCATTTTTAAACCCCACTGACTTCCTCATGTTACAGAATACGCTAAGCCACAAGAAACAAGCTCAAGACCAGTTTATGACCCTGAGGCTATAATTTAGGACGACACAAAGACACAGAGGGGGAGTGAGAGGAGGAGGATGTCTGTGATAGAGCGCCTCCACGGTGCAACGGAAAAACTCATTCACAAACAGCCCGCTTCCCTACGCTAGTTCCACCCTACGTAGAATTAAGTGCAGAAAAATCTGCATTTTGAAATTTTTTGACTGTAACTCAGAAGCCTGATATGTTTCTTAATTAAGGTCAGTGTGACACAACACTCAGTTAAACAGTTAAACAGATGTGATGTTTCTGATCGGGGAGGACATTTTGAAGCTTAAATTCTGGCAAGTTTAGACACCTGTCCATCAAGCCGACCACGTCACCCTGACTCTAACTCAGATCTGTTTCTTACACTACTGGATGCTCATATTAAGCATACCTAAATTTCAAATTACATCACTGCATCTGCAAGTAATCTGTGACTTGCAGATGTAACCTGTGACTGTAAACTTGGCTCTAGTAGACTATTCCTAATACGAGGGAGCTTAAACAGTTTGTTTCAGACAGCAGATGAACTGAGGTCCTGTTCCAAGGACTGGAATAGTCTAAATAAACATTATTTTGAACTTTGAATCATGCAAAGGCAATCTAATAGCTCTACGTCTCTGTTAATTCTTCTGGTAAAATATATAAAAATTTGAATTTTGGCAAGACATAATCTCATTTAATTCAATGTGAAAGTTTCCTTCTATTCCTTCTATTTTATTCAATGCAGAAAAAAGTAAGAATGTTGCAACTATTTCTACTTTATTTTAAGAATATTGAGATAAAAACAAAAATCATATATGTTAGTGGAGTGTACAAAAATATCCAAAACTCTTTTCAGGATAAAGCAGTGCCACCAACTATCAAACCATAATGTAAAAATCCACTTCCTGACCAAAGTATTTGAATAGAAACTGAAAACGGATCGCTCTGGAAAAGTAGAATTAGACCACGTTAGACTGCCGAGGTGGACGTAGTGTAGTGGCAGTTAACTGAAGCTTCCAGTGACGAGACACAATCACCAGACCTGTGGTTCAGTGAAGACACTGTACCTCAGACAAAAAGATATGAGATGTTTTTCACATTGTTGTCATTGCTCAGCACTTTTGGAGGAACTTTGTATTTTCTGCTTAAGAATCAGTATTAAAGTCAAGTCAAGTTCACATAAACCTTCTGAGTCCTGCATTGGGGTCCACACTTTGCCTGTCACACAGATCAATACATGATTGTAAGGTAAAGACCCTACAATAATTACAGAGAAAACCCAACACTCAAAACTACCCTCTATAAGCAAGCACTTGGCAACAGTGGGAAGAAAAAAAACACCCTTTTAACAGGAAGAAACCTCCAGCAGAACTCAGGGAGGGGCAGCTACCGGTTGGGGCAGAGGGCAGAGAGACAGGACAAAAGACATGATGTGGAAGAGAGCCAGAGATTAATAATAACTAATGATTAAATACAGATGGGTGTATAAACACATAATAGTGAAAAAAAGGTGAGTGAAAAAGAAACACATCATGGGAACACAATATGGGAGAAATATGCTCTCTCTTTCTAGTCCCTGTCAGTACTCTAGCTGCAGCATTTTGTGTCAGCTGAAGGCTTTTCAGGGAGCTTTTAGGACAGCCTGATAATAATGAATTACAGTAGTCCAGCCTATAAGTAATAAATACATGAATTCATTTTTCATCATCAGTCTGAGAAAGGATGTTTCTAATTTTAGAAATATTGCACAAATGCAAAACAGCAGTCCTACATATTTGTTTATATGTGCATTGAAGGACATATCCCAAAAATCAATCAATCAAAATCTTTATTTTGAACATATAAGTGACATAAAAATCAGTTTCACATGCAATCAGTGAATTTTTT